>BMAO01013762.1:296774-320069 GCA_019973975.1 Trichonephila clavata
GCTACAAGCACCCGTGATAACAGTGCTGAGTCTGTGCTGAAGGTTTGATCATTTGCATATCCCATTGCGAAATATGCAATGTGAAAATGTCACGCTGTTTGGATGCGTCATTCGTGTTGTTGCATTTTGGTTGCGACCAACAGTGTATAACACACTGTCATGGCAGTCGTATTATCTCGATCAAGTTTTTTTTTTATTTAATTACTAAAAATTATCCACACATTCGTTTTTAATGCTCAGACACAAAAGTAAATGCATACTGCTGGTTAAAATCTAGATCGTTTTTTAAAAAATTAAGGAAGAAAAAAATGAAGGAATCGATTTTTGTCTCACGTTTTTTGATTCCTACTATTAGTTCACTCTCTCTCCCTATATTTATTTATTTATCTATCTTGTTCAAATTTTCAATCGGTAATAAAATACTTTTCATTCATCCACTGAAAATCAAATATATTTTTTAACTTGTAATGGATGACACTTGATGTTAATACAGTCTTTTCAAATATTAATACATTGATTAAATTTTATTTTTTAATTTTAAATTTGTTCTACGTTACTTCTGACGAAGTTAGATTTATCTGCAACAGTTGGTGCCATTAGGTTTTTCTAAAAAAGTAGGGATTGACTTAAAAAAAAATTTATATTACTTGTTGATCATATAAATATTAAAAATATTTATCAACAAACTAAATCATTCTTTAAAAATGAAATTTTGAATAGTTTTCATTTCGTTAAATCCACATTATTATCTATTTCGAAAAAATCACTGAGACGAATCAAAAATAATTCGTAAATTTTATGGTTATAGCTCATTTTTTGAACAGGAAATGTTAGTCTTTTTTTTTTATCTGGTCTCATATTAAATTAAAACATAATTTTTCAAATCCTCATTTCAGATACTTGACGGAAAGGTATTTTTCTATCTCTTTAAGCTTTCGACATAATGCTGACTCCTAGTGTTAAATTTGTCTGAAGGTCAAATTGATAAGCATAACCAAGTGAGTAAAAAAACAGATAGGGTTTCCTTTCAGTGATAAGAGAAGGAGAAAACGCAAGTTACACGTGGTTTTTATTACTACCAGTTTCATTGTTGAATGTATTAAATCTACTTCCATTATTCTGGATCTGTTTATTTTACCCCTGCTTTTCCAAAAAAATACTAGCCTTACTATTACTCTTATTCTCCCCTTCGGGGAAAGAAATACGCTAATACATTTTTAACAATTCCACATCTTTATATAAATGTTTTCAATGAAACATTAATTAGAAAAGATAGAGCGACAGTTCTAATTGAGAAATCATCAGCACATTAGAGAGGAGATATTTATTATTTTCGCATTTTTTTTCCTTTATGAAATAAATAAGATAATCTTGATAAATATCACATACAGAACTTTTCCATGCTACGGTTTTAGATAACATTTTCATGTAGCTCCAACAAGGAAATGAACAGTACATGAAAAAATGTTAATGTTTGCGTTATTGTAATTATTAATATGTATATTAATTGTATCTTTGTACAATTCAATGTCAGACAGCGACTCATGGTGACAAAACTTTATTCTAAAATATTGACAGGATACTCTTTTATGAGGTTTCATATTTTTTCTCTAAATTATCTGAGGAAAACTCAACTTGATTAAATAATCAGTGCTATAAAATCTGGAATTTTTGCAAAACATCTTATGACACAGTAACACACAGTTAAAAGTATTATAAGCTACTGAATTATAGCCAATATTTATAAATATTAATCTATATTTTTATGAGAAACCCAATTAGTTTAAATAATCAGAAAGCATAAAGCTGTTGCTTACACAAATATTTTAAGTAATGGAAATGTGTGTGTATTTATCAAAGGTTTGATACATTCCAAGATTAATACCAGGTTTAAACCTAATTTTAAAATGACATTATATCTGTTTTTAACACTCAAAAACCGAATAGAGAGAGGGAAAAAATACTTTTGTGATAGAAAAATTTTTTAAAGAAATTACATATACATCGGGGAAGCAAAATATATTTGATCTTAAAAAAGTTATTTTAACCCCATTTAATCAAATGAAGAGGGAAATCTTGGAAACCTCCAAACTATCAAAAACCTCAGGAAAAAAAATCAAGCCTTATTTATTCAAATTGTTATTTTCCGATGACACTTCAGTAAATCCTAAATTAGATACTAAATCATGAATTGAATTTCAAATGATTAAGAAATCAGCAATATACAAATTATGCGCGAAATCGTGATAATGATTATACAAGCAGTTTATCAGAACAAGATAAAAGTAAATTGAAGGTAATAAAAAGAGCAGAAATCACAGGTACATGTTTTTTCTACATTGTAGAATTTTATAATCTGTGAAACTTTTCTAAAGCAGAAGAAAAAAGATAATTTTGCACGCTATTTTGAGATACGGATACCAGTACTGAAATTTCTTTTACGTCGTATAAGAAAATGAACCAAAAAAATTGGACAAAAACACCTACGAACTGAAACATTTAACACTGAATGATGCTTATAATATGTATTTGTAAGAAATATTTTTAAGCTAAATATAAATATATTTTTTTTAATTTCTTGATTGGATCAGAGAACCTTAATCACGTTTCCCTGTAAATACATATCTCAGGACAATAAGTTACCGCGACCGAAATTGAATCTGTGATAATAAACGCAAGATAATAGGATTTTCTCCTCTCTTTAATTTTCATCTTGTATTTTAAAAGGATTACAGTGGACTAGATATCAATAAAACAAAGGGTTTCTTAACAGATCCTCAAGAAACTAAGCCAATCTCTGATAAAATAAATAATCGGTTGATTTTTATCGTCATTTTTTTCCTATGATAAACTATTTTCTTCTAGTTTCCTTTGAAAGAAATATTTGAAAATGCAAATTAAAATGAAAGTAACATTTTATATTTTTAAGCAGATATCAGATTCAAAAGAAGTAGAAAAAAGTTAGAATACGTACATACACACAAATGCTATTGTTACCTCTTATTCTAATTTTTTAGGCTGCGGTAGCCTACTGATCAAAGTAACGGATTTGTGACAGGCGTGTCATGAGTTCGAGCTTAGTATCGCTCAAGACCCGTCGTGCAGAGGAGCCAATCTACGTAAAAAAAGCTGAGGCTCAAACGTCCTCCCGTTGATGTAGTGGGGAAGTTAGAAGAGGGACGTGCCAGCTCAGGTGTCGTCCTCGTCACTTGACCATGGCTCAAAATTTTGAGATCCGTCAACAAAAGCCCTCGGGTAGCTGAATAATGCGACGCAAAAATTCATTCACTCATTTATACTAATCGTTTGTACCTTCTTTTCGTGGTCATGACTGATCATCGTCGTTAACTCGTGTCCAACTTTATCGAGACGTGTGTTCGAAGCCTGGGCCGCTGAAACACCACCGCATAGAGGAGGTGATGCATGTTTAGTCAATTGAGGCTTTAAGTCCACCCGTTGACGTGGTATGGAAGCTTTAGCCCCTCAGGGGGCTCACCTTCTTTAGGTGAATACGGGTGTCACAATCCCGAGGTGCCCTCTAGTGATCCTTTCCTTTTCCCAAGGGGTTTACTGTCTTTGGTAAACACGGGTGTCACGAACCCGGGATACCCTAGTGATCCTTCTCTTTTTTCGACTCTCATGCCATTCTATTCATCTTTCTTTCCTTTCCCGTCTAGACCACAGATAAACTTTTTCAAACAACATAATTAGAATATATTAATTTTTTCTTATTAGAAAATTTACAATTTATTATTATTAACATATTTTTGTTCACATTTGTATTGCGTTAAATTATATTTTTACCATCATTTTCATTAAATATTTTGATTTTGATACTTTATTTTGTTTTTGACTAACACTGTTGGTTTTCCGACCCGCATGTTTGCCGTGTGCGGCGTCCTGTAAGGAGGAAAATGGTATCCGTGGGGGATACCTTTGCGTTCCCTTTGGCCCACGCTTCGCTGTAGACGGGTGGCAGGAGTGAGCCCGCTCCTGTCAATCGGCTGGTGATACCTCTCTCCGGTTTCCCCGGAGAGACATCCCCTCGGGGGCTCACCTTCTTTAGGTGAGTACGGGTGTCACAATCCCGAGGTACCCTAGTGATCTTTTCCTTTACACAACTGTCTCTTTACTGTCTTTGGTAAACGCGGGTGTCACGACCCCGGGGTGCTCTAGTGATCCCTCTCTATTTTAGACCCTTCGTCTTGTCATTCCATTCGTCCTTTCTTTCTTTTCACTTCTAGACCACAGATGAACACTTTTTATATACACATGAATACTACTCAACTTTTTTTTTATTGAATTATGTACATCATATTTTTTACTAACACAGTTTAGTTTTCATTTTGTTAAGTATTCATTTGGTTTCATTTCTTGTTTTGTTTTTCTGGTTTTTTTTATATGTTCGATATTTTTGATATTTGTGTTTTACTAACAACGTTGTTTGTCAACCCGCATGTTTGCCGTGTACGGCGTCCCGTAAGGAGAAAAATGGTGTCCTGGGGATACCTTTGCGTTCCCTTTGGCCCACGCTTCGCTGTAGACAGGTGGCAGGAGTGAGCCCGCTCCTGTCAATCGGCTGGTGATAAGTCTCTTCGGAGACATTGCTGTAGGCTAGTCCTGCAAATAGGGGGTGGCGGGTTTACCCGTTGGATCCTCGCCCTGATACTGTAGGGCTATATCCTGAGTGTACTCCAGGTAAGCACCGTGCCTGGTTTTTTCCAGATGACCGGCACACACTGCCTCCCTTGTTGGACTCCGTGATGGGTGGAGGCACGCCAGGATGAAGTTTGTTTCACACATATGGATCCAAGTCAGCTGCGCCCGGGTAAAGGCCTTGTTTTACCCAACTTAGATGTTGCAAAATGTTTCACGATTTTTAATCTTAACTTTACCCAACAATGAAATGGTCTCGAAAATCTCCGTTTGCTGTTCACAAGGCTGTAATAGGAATAGATGGAGAACCGAAATCTATCAAAAAACTACGATCCGGTGACTTACTCATCGAGACTACCTCTGCTTTACTAAGTAAATCGTTCTTGCTCGCTAAAACCTTTTTAGATTCTCCGCTAACAGAAGTTCTCACAGATCTTTGAATTCTTGTCGGGTTGTCATCTCTGAACCAGATCTTTTGTATGCTTCCGAGGCAGAAATTATGGAAGGACTTCATGACCAGGGTGTTACCCAGGTCAGAAGAATTACAATAAAAAAAGACCCTGCACTTTTCCCCACTAAACATTTAATTCTAACCTTCAATATCCCTCATCTATCATCAACCGTTAAAGCCGGATACCTAAATTGTAAAGTACGTCCCTACATACCGAATCCTCTGCGCTGTTTTAAGTGCCAGAGTTTCGGACACTCGCAAACTTCCTGCCGCGGTCAATTGACTTGCTCTAGATGTGCATCCATTGAGAATACTTCCACGGATTGTACACTGGAGCCGAGATGTGTTAATTGTTCCCAAACCCATCAATCGGATTCAAAACTATGCCCAAAATGGAAGTTAGAAAAACAGATCCAAGTAATTAAAATCAATAAAAATATATCCTACTTAGAAGCACGTAAATTTATAGTTCCTCAGTTAACCCAAACATATGCTCAGGCTGCTAAACCTTCAGCAATATCTACAACCACCCAAACAGATCCAAACATCACAAATATCTTTTGTTCACTTTTGCAGTGTCTAAAACCAGTATTTTCTGCCAATCAGATACCAAGTACGTCCACAATTTCTGTAGTCCCGCAACATCCTCATCAACTCAAACCGATCTATTAACTTCCGCATCTTCAGTAATACTAGACAAATCAAAAAAGTAAATCTAAGTTACCTATGCCCATTTCTACTACTAACATTACCTCTGGCAATAGCCTAAATACCTCTCTGCTTCACCTTTATCAAACGAACTTCAGCCAGCCGTACCAGTACTTAACACTGCCAATAGTCGAACTTCTACTGTAACTAAAGTTGCAAATAATTTAAAAAAGAGGAATAGGAGAAAACTCACACAGAAGAATCAAAACCCAACATAGAAATTCAGGTGACACCTCATAGGCCGATAAAAAGTAACATTGGTTACACCTTAGAAGATGAGGAAATGATTCTTTATGACGTGGATGAGGAATCTCTGATGGAGTGGAGTAACAAGTCTGGATTCAAACAACATATGACGCCGACAAAGAGTAGAAAAAAATAATTGTGAACAAAATATTTTATATTTAGTCTGTAAATATCGTGCCTACATATAAATTCAGGTTTTAAATTATTTGTCGGTGTTTTTAAACTCACCTGCTAACCTTCTCAAAGTGCAAGAATAGTAAATGAATTTTTTATACGATTTTTATGAATATTCGTTTTTAGATATACCTTATTTATATCATCTTAAAGTTTTAATTGTGTTTTCAATATTTTATGTAACTTAAAACAAAAGTTTGGCGCAGTATGGCTGAAATCGGCTCTTGCGCCAATAAACCCAACACTCACTCACTCACTCATGGAAGCTTGAGGGTTTCCCAGCACAGGTGTCGTCCTCGTCGCTTAGTCGTGGTTCAAAATTACGAGTTCCGTCGCAAATACTCCTCATGCTGGTTCACAGTGGGAATTAAAAATAAAATCATATTGATGCTACTCCTTGATTTTGAGAAATGGTTCTAAGCGTAAGTCTATTTTTTCACAAGTCGTTTGTATTATATATTTTGTGTTGTGTTTCTTTTCCGCTTTCTTTTTTTAAGCTGCACAAAAAGCGTAACTCTATACATTTTTGCTATAAATAAATATTTACCGTCCCTAGAAATAGATACACTTACCATAAAGTACACCTTTGAAGGAAGATTTAATCTCAAGTATATCGCCTTTTTATAGAGAAAATATTCCAAAAATACTTCAGGAATAAATATATAATTAAATAATATAATTTTTTTCATAATATTTTCTTTATTTAGTTATATAATTCTAATAAATTATTTTGTATTTGCCTTTCATTCTGATAGGGAATTAGTATGTATACATATATTATTGAATCAAATTTGAAAAATTTAAATTGTTCCTCAAACTGAATGATATTTAATTATGAAAAACTCGCATTGAAACATCGATATATCACAAATATCTTAGTTACTTTTTCATTCTTCGCGGGATTTCTTTTTTACAGGAATACTGAAGAAAATACAAAAGTTGAAGAAAATACAAAAATGTTACAGCTACTGCTGATGCTAAAAAATAAGGTGTGGTAACCAGTCTCTAATGGAGCTGTGCTGATGGAACCTAGTTTGGTACTCCATCAACCGTAAGCCATCGATAGGAAAAAACGACAATGAATCCCATCAAATTTTTGAAGGCCTAAATATCCTCGGTAGTTATCTAGAATATATATTTAGTGTTGCAAAAAAGCTGCATTTTAAATTCTTAGGGTTTCATTCGGTCTTCGTTAACCCTTTATCTTCCGCATTATGGTTTACTGCAATTTTTTTCATGCAATATTTTCTTTTTGAATCACTGCATTGAAAATTAAGGGATATGCGTAAATAAAATACTCAACTTTTGGAAATTTAATCCTCTAGAGCTAATTAATTAAATTGGTACTTTAAAGTATCGTCAGTCCACAAAGATCTAAAATATTCTCATAATACGAAAAGACCGAATGACTTTTTTAACGCAGCTTCAACTCTTCAAAACGCCAAATAACCAGAGAACACTAATATTTTACAGCACAAAATATTTATTTTTAAAGATTATTAAATTTTTAAAATTTGTTTACTTTTTTACACATAAAAAAACAGCTTTTACACATAAATTTAATTTGATGATGTTCACAGAAAATGTTTTTCTTTTTATTAATATACAAAAATTTATTACACGTTGTGCATTTTGAGCGAGGTTTCTATTGAATGTTTTTTAAATCACTGTACATCCTGGCGTAAGTAATGTTGCATTTTCTTATCTTGAGTCTTGTTCAGTCTCTTGATCGTCAGCTTAAGAATCTAACGAAAATTCCTGTAGATTATTTGCTGAGACTTCTTCATCTGAAAAATCATCTGTTAGTACTTCACTGATTTCAGATGGTAAATTCTGAAATAAATCCAAAGCCTCTTGAAGACTGAGCTTCTTTTTTCCAGACTTTCTAAGAAAAGGAAATAATAATAACACCTTGAAAATCTCCAATTATTGTTAAATCTCAGTTACATACAAGAAATTAAAATGTTAATTTTTGAATTAAGAATAAATATTTCATTTATAATTGTGTGGCAAAAAAGACAACTCAGATTCAAAGTTCAAAATTTTTTGAAAACGTTCAAATAAAACAACAAAAGAGCAAAATAAATAAGTTAAGCTAAAAAGAAATGCCAAAAAAAAGCATAAGTCTATTGCATTATAGTGATGACTCTACAACACAAGAAAAAATAACAAGCCCCACGGCCGGAAAAAAAACTAAGCTCTTGCTCTAACATCCAGTGTACCACAAAGTTATTCAACTGTAAAATTCATTATATATGTTACCGTTTAAGTGTGTGAAATCCGTTATTTCATATAATAACTAGTTATTTCATGAAATAACTAGACAAGTCAGTTAAAGCGTATAAAATTATTGAATCTGATTTAACTAGGTTCTATAAAATAACGATTGCTTGATCGTTAAAGTATGATAAATGGCACTCGAAAGTTTTTTTAAACGGTCATAGATACTTTCCGATTAGGAACAAGAGATGGCTGAAACCTGCTTTGGGCAGGGGAGGGCTTACACACTAAAATATCAATCCCCATGTTAATCCTAGGGTGCCATTTTTTTGATGATATGGGGTTGATATTTGGAGGATCGATAGAGCTACCTGTTTGGTTAGGAAGTACAAGGACTCGCCCCCCCAGGTGCCTCCTCCCCTGAATAGCATTTTGCCAATAGCTCAACGCCTGAGCCTCTCAGTCCACTCGGACCTAGCTCATTCGATCCCTCTACCTCCATTGTATATTCGCCCCAATTTCTTACGCATAAGATCATTCCTTGTAATTTATTTTAACGTTTAAGCCTTTTAAAACTTTTTTAAATCTGTAATATATTGAAATGTGTGTGTGTGTATTTGAGTCTCTGCTTTGAGATTTCAACCACAGGTTCCCCTCTATGAGATCCGTCCATTTATCCTCTTAGCTCTCTTTTGGTAGGCCTAAGGGGGCTTCAGCACTAAAATATCCTGTTCCCATGTTATTCCTACGGGTTTGGGTTAAAATTTTGCCCCCATTTTGGAATTGAACTAGGGTTTTGATATTTGGAGGTTCAATAATATTACGACATATCGCGAGATATACGAGAAATCGACTTCCTCAGGTGCTCTCCCCCCCCCCTACAGGGCTATTTCCTTTATATCTCGAATCCTAGGCCACCTTGGTCATCCTTACCTGCATGATTCGATAGATATCCCTATGAGCTTTTTGCACATATAACTTTATTCCAATACATAATCCTATTTCCTCCTCCCCCCATTTCACATTTTTAAAGTATTTTAAGTTTTTTAAAATCGTCATTTCTCCGAGGATTTTTGTGTCTCGGCTTTGAAACTCGAACCGTAGGTTCTACTCGTCAAGCTACATCTTTTTGTCTAATTTGTTCTATGGTAGTGGGCCAGTGAGGGGCTTCGTCACTAAAATTAAAAACCCCATATTAAATTTTTCGAGAGACTTTAGCTATTTATGATCAATTAATTTATAAAATAACTTTGAAATAGTTTATTTTCCCCTTTTCTTAACAGTCTATCAATAGTTATTTCATAGAATAACTAGGTAAAGTATGAAATTTTTCATTTATTATATACTTTAACTGACTTGTCTAGTTATTTCATCAAATGCCTAGTTATTCTATGAAATAACTGAATTATACACACTTTAACGGTAACATATACACTGTTCACTTAAAATAAATAGTCAAATGATTTTTTAAGGTCTTCATTAACATACAAAATATAAGACTCTTTTTATTTTTATTCTACTAAATAAAATGTTAAATTTAGATTGTACATTCCTGGTTTTTTTAAAAGTAAATTTGACAATAACAGAACCTAAATTAATTTCTTCTGACAAATCTTACTTTATTACAGTTAAGTATAAATAATTAGTTCTTTTCTTGGAACATAACAAATATTTAATAAATTTCAGAGTGTATCAAAATCTTTTTCTTCTTTAATAACAGTGACTGTCAAAAATAAATATATATTCTGAAGGCTACAAAAGAGTAAGAAAATAATATAACTAAATTATTTTCTTCAAATTTCTTTAAAAGATTAATGATTTGTTCATCACTAATTCACAATGCAAGTCTTCAACATTATTAACATCCTTACTTATTGTAACCACCACTAGAAACTTGTAAGGAAATAACGAAAAAACTGCACAAAACTTTTTTAATCATCTTCGAAATTTAAATAATACGTTGCATTCACTTTAAGAATTAAACTTTTCTTATGAATGGAATTCAGAGCAATATCCAAAGTCATATGTCATTACATATGATAGCCAGACTCCTTTGGACGTCATCTGTTACGCCCCTACAAAACAGCGGTATGTCGAAGAGATTCTGCGCCCCTTAATTGTGTCCTTCTTTTCATTGACTCCTAGTCTTACATTTCAATATGATAATACCTGGCCACACCGATACGTATTTCTACTTCTTCGTGCTTTTTCAACAATTCCCTGGACTTAAACAGATTTTCTGGTTATAAATTTCAATCCGCCAGTACCAAGGGAGCCCGTAGATCTTTTGCACCCAGGGCCCGAAATGAGCTTAAATCAGCATTGTGCATTTTGTTTTAAACTAAGGTTTTAAATTGAGTTGGTATCTGAGACAGAAAACGAGCTCTCTTTTACAAAATTTAACTAATTTTACCCCATAGAAATGAGAGGCCAAGATAGCCTAGTGGTCAAGGTAACAGACTCTTAGCTGGTGTGTCATGAGTTCGAGTTTAGAACCGCTGAAGACCCACCATGCAGAGGGGGCCAATGCACCTTAAATATGTCGAGGGTCAAACGTCCTCCCGTTGGTGTGGTATGGAAGTTAGGAGAGAGTGGTGTCAGGGCTCAGATGTCGTCCTCGCCACTTGACCATGGTTCAAAATTACGAGCCCTCTAGTAGCTGAATAGCCCAACATTAATATTCACTCACTCCCCCATAGAAATGAATCAGATGTTCCTATAAAAATAAATCGACTGATTAGAGATAAAAAAATGAATTTCTATTTTCATAAAATTGTATGATAATCACGTCCATTATGATGATTCAGAGTTTCAATTTAGTTTCAAAAATTCATTTTATTTTATATCTCAACATACACACACAAAGATTAAAGAAATTTTTTTTACAAGAATAAATAGAAATATACATACACTCGCAAGATGAATGAAAGCTAATGTTCATAGTATTTATTGTAATGTCATCCTTTTCAAACCGGTACTTTTTTCCATTTTTTAGAGTGAGTGAGAGAATATTAACGTCGCACTGATTAGCAACACGAGGGCTTTTGGCGACGGTCCACGTAATTTTGAACCATGGTCAAGTGACGCGGCTGGCACCCCCTCTCCTAACTACCACACCAACGGGAGGACGTTTGAGCTCTCGACAGATTTAACGTGCACCGTACCCCTACACGGCGGGTCTTTAGTGGTACTAGGATCGAACTCATGATACGCTAGCCATGATTCGATGCCTAGACCACTCGGCCACCGCGGCCGCTCCATTTTTTAGAATCCCAAACAAAAACGTAATTGCTAGATACCATGTTCAATCAGGGACGTTTTAAGACTCTTCGAGTCCCTGGGCCCCTATGCAAAAGTAGGCCCTGCCTACTTTTTCTTTAGCAGTATCTTTAAAAGTAGACAGTATACAGCAGTGGTGAAATGGAGAACATTTGGCCCCCTAGAACCCTGCCCTTCCTCCGCAATGCAGGGATTGCGGGGGTGTACGTTATGCCACTGGTATACAGCATGCATTGTGAAATACTCGTTCAAACGGTAATTTGAAGCAAATAATTGTGCATGACTCACAGTTTCAAAAACCTAGGCACAAATCGGTTAGACCAATGACCGTATTTCAGCTAAATAATGAGAATTATTGTTTATGGTATCAGGTCTAGGCATAGACATGGAGAAAAAAAAAGGTCATCACATAACAATACAGCTTTACCATTTTTGCCAATTGATATGCAGTTTGAAATTCCCTGTTTTTCGGAGAATATGTTCCGGAATAATATTAGACCACATTAAAATTATCCGGATCATGATCTTACTAAGACGGAATCGAGAATGAAACAAGAACCCCACGAGAGCGAGGCCTTGGGCCCGGGCCCAGATGGCCCATGCCTTAAAAGACGTCCCTGAGTTCAATATTAAAAAAAAAAATGTGAAAAAGTTCTTTAAAAAAATAAAACCAACAGGAAATGCAAAAACATAATATGAGTGGCAACAAACATTTGTAGTATTGCAGAATCTTTGTAGATGGCGCCTCTATTTAAAGAGAGAAATTGGTTCTGTTTTTTATGATTCATTAATATATGCGCAATGTCTTCCTCTTATTTTTGTCATTACACGTGACAGTAGTGTACAGTAGCATTGTAGTATTGTTAAATGGACATGCTATCTTGGAGTTTCAATAATCTTTGGACTGCTTTCAGAACTATTTAACATCCTTCTCAGAGAGGATTCGGCAGCGTATTGCAAAACCCTTCCCTCACTAAAGAGTTGGAATTTTTAGCTAAGAGCAACAACAAAAAAATGACTCGAAATATAATTTTTAAAAATGTTGGCGAGGATTTAACATTCAAAATTTTGCCCGATTCCAAAGCTGAAAAAGTAGGGACATGTGATAATTTTTGTTTAATTTAAATTTTTGTTTGATATAAATTTTTAAATGTTCATGTGCATAGGATATTTTCTGTCAAATTTGTTTAAAATTTCTATAATTATGTAAATAAAAACTGCTAAATAAATATTATTTTACAATTGCATGTATACCATAATATTTCTTCAATTTATCTAAATAGTACAAAGGAATATATATATTTTGGAAATTGGTTAGTTAATTATTTTATGTATTTCATGTATAGTGTTTAAATATAAAATTAAATGTGTCTTTATATAGCTCGGTTTTATTTTTCTTGTAAAACACATACTGAATCTTTGTTGTCTTTTTGGCATGGAGAATAAATAAATAAAATACTTGTTGACTTTTTATATTGTAAATTATTTATGGGACATCAAAATAGTATAATATTGTGAGACTTTACTTTATAATTGGGTTGGAATCTGTAAAAAAAATTGCAAATTTTTAAATTTCATAAAATTTATTATTGTTTGAGGGACAGAAAGTTAAAATATGTCTATTATGTAATATCTGCATATGTGACCTTTCATTCAGTTTAAAATTCCTTACCAATTCATTTTCTTGATATATTTTTTACTTATGTTTATTCACTTTTAAATTACATTTATAAATTTAATTCTGAATGTGCAAGAACTGAATAAGACAATAAAAGCTTAATTTCTTACATATGTTATGTAGCCAAGTGGTCATGGGCACGAACTCTTGGCCAGCATTTGTTGAGTTACGGATTTGAAACCTCATGCACTGAGAGAACTTGACATGTAGAGGAACTGATGCACCACTGGCATAGCTAGCTTTGAGAGGGCCCTGTATCAAGATTCCTTTGGGGGCCCTTTTCAGATATAAGAGCCCTGTTAGTGGACTATAGTTACACATGTTGGGGCCCCATATTATTGATATGGCGGTAGTTATGCCCCTGTGATGCACATTAAATCTGTGGAGACTTAAAGTCTTCCCATTGGCATAGTGTGGAAGTATGGAGAGATGGTGCCATCCTCTCATTTGACTGTGGTTCAAAACTCTAGGATCTGTCACCAATAGCTTTCATGTTGCTTCAGCATGTGGTATAAAATCCAATCAAATCTTGTATATGTCATACAAATCCCATGACTTATAAATAGAAGTTACAGAAAGTATTTGAATTATTTTTGCTATTTTATTTCTACTTAAATTTAAGCCAAAAAGTATTACTGTAAAAACAGAATGCAATAAAAAAAAACTTAAATTGCTCATAATCATAAAAGGAAAAAGTTGCTAACAAAAACCCACTACATATTTTGTAACCTATAATTACATTTATACAGCTAAACTTGTAAAGCAAGAAACTTTTGAATGAAAATAAAACTCTTGAGTTTGATTTGTGTTAGAAATAAAATTTACTTATTTAGTGTAATGTAATTTTTACTGAGGGTCAAATTTGTGAAGATAATTTCCATGTACATTTAATTCAGAAAAAAAAATGATTTTGTATTATAAAACAGAACTATGAAATATATGTGTGAAGGAACTCTCCAAAAGAAACAGCAAGTATCTTTTTGAATGCTTGATTTTCAATAGGTTTCAAAATGTCCTTTTCGGCATTGCCAACTACTCAATATTTATAATACTTATATACCTGTATTAAGATATATATTAAGAAGTAAGGAAAAATCTTTCAAAATTCTCACTTTGAATTTTTAAATGATGTTAGTGTTTGATTTCTCACTTTCAAGAAGTAAAAATTAATAGAGTAAAATGTGTAATAATGAACTTTAAAATAAATTCTTAAAATTATGTAGAATGTGGATAGTTATATTTTGATTAATTTGAAAAATATATCTTTTCTAAGGGAATTGAACTAAATTTATTTAATTAATTATATTTCTTATGCAAAAGTTATAAAATTAGTTTTCACATTGTAAATTTATTCTGAAATAGTATTGGTTTTAAGCAGAAAGGTAAATGATAAAATAATTTCAAAAAGCATTGCTTTAAAAATTTATTATAAAAATTGTTTGAAGTTAATTCTAAATTTAAGAAAATGATAAGATATATAAATTGAGAGGGAGGGATGCAGTTTCTGCAGATTATATTTTCCTCTGTTTTTTGTTCATAAAAAATGAAACTACAAAAAAAGCCTTTTTGTGATAAAATTAAATATTTTAATCATTCATTAAAATATTCATTATGAAGTAAGCATAAATATAAAGTGGCTTTTTCTGTTTCAGTGAATTGATGAAAAATGGGAGATCCTGTAAATCTGTTCTGTATTTAAGCCTGTAATCAGTTATATTTGGAAAAATCCCAAATCTAATTCTTCACTATTTGTGATAGGGCACCATATTTTATTGAATATTCACATTTCTGGATCATTATCTGTATAGTCCTTAATTTCTGGAATCTAATAAACATTCACCTCTAATATTAAATCAGATTTCTTTTTTTTTAAGTAATTAAGTTATTTTTATAATATGATTTATTTTAATATTGATTCATATTATTATCAAAAGTCCAAATGTAGTGAAAACTACAATGTTTATAATTATTTTCAAATCACTGTTTCAAGAACAAATGGGAAAACTTACCTTTTAAATAAAATTTCTGTTTTTTAGGTAAAATTACTAACTGATCCATATTTGCTGCCTGATAGCATAATAAAACGTGTTATTGAAACTTTTGAAAGTGAACTGGAATTAGGATTGGAAAAAAATCCAAATACACAGTCTTCTTTACAAATGGCTAATACCTTTGTACCCAAATTATTGTCTGGAAATGGTGAGTTTTTCTTTGAGTTATAATTTCTTTTATATTGCCTTTAGACATATATGTGTGTTAATGACCTTAATTATAATGTGTAATTTTGCAGGGAAATTCTGTGTGAAGGAAAGTGCTAATTTTTGAAGATGTTATAAATGTCTGTCACATTATAATTGTTTTTCTTTGTGATACAACTTTTGTGTAAGAACAATAAAGATTTTTAGCATGTCATTTGTATTTGCATTCCCTTTATCATCTATATTCTTCACCGTATGTACATGTTTTATAGTTAAATCTCTGTGATCTATATTCAAACTAGCATGCTAATTGTGTTAAATGTAGGTTCTTAGAACATTTAGGGCTTGTTTATATCCTTTCTTAAATTCTGGAAATTTATAAAAAAACCCATCTAAAATATTTTTATCTGTTTGGCATTCCTTTTTTTTTTTTTTTTTTTGCCTGAATATTTTATAGATTGATTCATTTTTCAGTTCATAGATATTTATCAAATATTTTAGAAACTTAAATACTTAGCTGTTAAACTTCTGTGTTTGAATTTATTAATTTTTTTACCATTATTTCTACTGACTTCATATATTTACAAAAATTTGAACAAACTTCATTTAACAATTTTTAATTTTCTATAAATATTTTCTTTATAATATATGGTTTAAAACATATCCCATATATTTCTCTCATAACTTTTAATCTTCAAATGTGCCATTTTAATGTAAAAAGTTAGTATTATTACTTCAAAAATTTTATGATAGGTTGAGTAAGAATTATTCAATTTTATAACTTTCCTCAAAAAATTTAGCCATTACAAAATTCTTAAATTTAGGAAAAGGGCTGATCCAATTTCATTAGCTCATTATCAAATCTTATGTTTTCAGAAAAAGGAGCTTTCTTAGCTCTTGACCTTGGAGGAACAAATTTTAGAGTTATTTTGTTGACATTTCAGCAGGATGGAAAAGTAGATTGCTTTGTTCAATACTATACTGTTCCGGAACCATTACGACTTGGAGAAGGAGAACTCGTAAGTGTATATATAATATGATCTTTTTAACTTAGTTTTAATTTTCCAATATCGTATTTTGTGTTTTATGAAAATTTTGTTTCTTTTATACTGTAAACTTAATAAAATCTACATCAAAATGTTCACATTTCATCCAAAAATACTTTTAAATTTCACTTAAATAAAATGCATCAAAATAAAAATTTGAGTAAGAAAATGAAAGAATGCTAGACTTGGGAACTATTTTTCTTTTAATATATTTTATGTATTTTAAATTTTCAATTCATGTTTGAAATTTGTACTTTAACTGGTGTCCTTTTTCTTCCTGAGAATTAGTTATTAAGAGAAGTGTGATAACTTTTCCTTGTTAATTCTTTTAATTTACAGTAAGAAATAAGTTACTTAAAATGTTTTAAGTAATAGTATTTAAAAGCTCTTTGTAACAGTCATTTTTTTATAATTATTTAGCTTCTAATTCTGCGATGCACACTTTTAAGTAACAAAATGCATTTGGTATTTCACTATTTTTTTTTTTTTTTTACTTTTTTCCCATTTGACTGGTTTTTATTGCATATTTATTTTGTCATATATTTGTTTTGTGGTTTCTTTGATCAAGATTAATTATTGGTCACACTTTTTAAAACTTTTTGTATTAATATATTTTGTATATTAATATATTTGTATATTAATATATTTTGTATACACCAGTTATGCTATTTTTTTTACACTTAGTTCGAAAGTATTTTGAGACAGATAAAAATCTTAGAATTACATTTAATCTTAAGTATTTAGTTATTGTATTTACAGACTTTTTTGAATGCTTAAATATACTTCTTCTACCCCAAATTTTAAGCACTCGTCTCAGTAAGTGAAAAATATTTCTTTTAATCACTGTAAAAGCCTATGCTGGTTTCAGAATGATTCATGAATACTCCTCTAAACTTATTCAGTTAATTATTTAAATTTAGTAATTTTTATGCTTTTTGTTGTTACATGTAACTGTTTATTTAGTTTAACTGAAATTTACCAATCAATGTAATTAAGAAAATACCTTGCATTTTAAGTTGTATTTTGTTAAGTTTATATTAAACTGTTTTTAAAATGGTTTATAATTAGTTTTAAAAATTTATAGAATTCTTGTCAGATCAATAGTATTTTTGTCATCAGCAACCTTGCAAATTTGTAGTTATTTATTTAAATTATGAGATTCATTTGTACACATTGACATTCTGATATTTAAGCTAATCATATTCATGAAAATATATTTTTTATTTTTTTTCTGAACAGCTTTTTGATTTTTTGGCTGAGTGTATGCATGACTTTTTAGGAAAAAAAGGATTACTTGGAAAAAAATTACCTTTGGGCAAGTAATCATTTCAAATTTTGTAGAATTTTTTTTAAAAGTGTCTGATCAATTATTTTGCTATTCCTACTGAAAAGAAATATTTTTTTAAGTACTCATTTTAAAACAACATAAATAATATATTATGACTAAATTATTAAAACTTTTGTTGCTATTTAAGTTATCATGAAATAACTTTAAAACTTACATGTTTTTGCAGTATATTTATATCATAGAATTAATGTAACATTATGATCCTAATTTGTTCAATTATGATATAAGTAAAAAGGAAAAATATTTATTCAAATATTAGGGATTTTTCATATTAAGTGAAAAATAAAGGAAATGCGAGTTCTTAAGGGGAAAACAATTTTATTTTAATTTAAATAAATAGTATTAAATATAATTCTTTTTTGAAATTATTTTTGATTGGTTTTTTAAAACTTATTGAAAGACATCACGTGTTTCATATTTCTGATTTACTTTTCTGAAACAAAAACCAATGGTAAGAGGAAAAATTACAGCATTGCCTTATATTTGCCTGATCGCAATAATTACAGACGTAAGCAAAAATAATTAATACAGGTAAGCCTCCTACAACGCGGTAGATACGTTCCTAAAAAAAGCCGCATTATAAGAAATCATGTTGTAGGAGTTAATATCTACAGTCACGTGACGTGTAGATATTAACAGAAAAAAGTGAATTGTGAAATGCGTAGTTTACCTGATTGATTTTTTTTCGATAATTCGAGCAGTCAGGGTTGCCAGTGTTGAAAAAAATCTACAGTGATGCCACTTTATGTAATTTTTTTATTTGAAGCGTAATAGAATTTATAACAACAAACCCATTGCAGGAAAATTTAAACCACGTTTTGGAAAAAAATACTCAATATCTGAAAGGCGTTGCAGCGAAATCGCGTTGCGCAAGAGTACCACGTTAAAGGAGGCTTACCTGTACAATATTATAAGTATTGGTTGAATAATTATCTGAAATTATCAGTTTTGATTCTTAAAATCTATAGTATAAAAGTTTTTAGAAAATGTATCAAAATGGCCTCTAGTAAAAGAAAAATGTAAAATTCAATCCAACTGTAGTATCATAATAAAAAAAAATTGCAATAATGATATATATATATGCATGATCATTAACACTACAAAAATATAATCTTGTGATTTTAAAATCAAGTGTATGAATTAATCAAAATTGTTTATCAAAACATTGCCTGCATAATGTATAATCATTGATAAAGTTTATGAGTGATAAAATTTATTACATTATTTTACATGATACTTGCAGTAATTGTGAGTATATGTATTATAAGGTTATTAATGAAACATGAAAAGAATTTTAAAGCAGCACTGTGTGTGACATCATTTTATTCATAACCATCTATTTTTGATGGAATGGTTTATATTCTTTTAAACTAGGTTTTTGCTTTTCATTTCCTATGATTCAAACTGGTATTGATGAAGGAATTTTGGTTACTTGGACGAAATCTTTTAACTGTAAAAATGTTGTTGGGAAAGAAGTTGTCCAAATGCTTAAACATTCATTTTCAAAAAAGGAGGTACTTTTTCTTTCTAAATTTTTAATGACATTCAGTTTCATATTGTTTACAATCATACTCAAATGTATTTTTCGATTAACTCAGGGTGTAAATGTAGATGTTGTTGCAATTGTCAATGATGCAACTGGAACTATGATGATGGGTTCTTACATAGACAAAAGGACTGCTATTGGTATGATTCTTGGTATGTAACATACATTTTTTGTTAAGTGTTTTCAAATAGAATTGGGATTGGAATAGTGTTTAAGAAAGAAATAGGAATTGTTTTTGATGCATGTCTGTTTCATTTATGAGCTAAAGGAGTAAAATACCGATTTTATTTCACATCGTTTAAGTAAAAAACACTGTGTTTATTTTAAATATATAAACTATTTAAAACTCAATTCAGAATATATTATTATTTAAGGGAAAGGTATTTGATTATAAATTCTAATTTTTAAAAGATTAACTTAAAGTAGTGGTCTTCAAACTTTCTTTTGTGTTAAACTTTTGTCAGGACCAAAGCAAGCTTATCCCAGCAATTAAAATTGAAAATTTTATTTATACATAAAAACTTTATTTCATATAATACTTTTTATCCTTTATTATAATATAATAGAATATTAAAATATTGTGAATACTCGATTGCTGAAGATCCTGGACTCCATGAAATAGTTTTACACATGTTAGTGCATTATTTTGTAAAACTAAATATTTTTCTAATGGAAAATGGGGCTTTTCATTTATGAAAAAACTATGTATAACAAAACATTTCAAAAAAGAACACCTAACACCTGTGAGAAAATATTTCCCAGAGGAGAAAACTAAGCATGGATGGATAAAAAGTCCTTTTTGAGTACTGTGATAAATCGCCCATCTGCCAATGAAAGAGAGGGAACAAAATTCAACATTATATAAAATCTAAATTTAAGCATTACTGCTGCTAAATTTTTGGTTGCAAATTTATGCAGAATACACAGTATTTCTCACACAGTTAGAAACATTTTTAATCCATGCCAAACAATGTATTTAAGTGAAAAATATTTCTCATCATATGGGGCAATATATATATATATATAAACAAATTGAACACAGAATATAAAGTGTGACAACTGATAACTTCAACAGAACTAAATTTCGACAGTTTGTGTAAAGAAGAAAAAAACATGCACATTCCAGCTACTAAATATAATGCATGGGTAACACTTCGAGCTCAAATTAATATTACTAATGAGTAAATTATATTAACATTGTATGTTGAATTTTTTTTATCGACAAATACAATACTTTGTTTTAATTGTTTTTACATAAGTACTACAACATGTTGATCCACTTTAAATATTAAGATATACTCTAAGAGTAAAATGTGGTTCCTCAATAGCTCCTTATTGTTCTAAGGGTTTTATGAGTCAAAAAAGTTTGAGGGCCACTGAGTTCAGAGCAATTATTTTTATGTGAAGAAGTTATGTTAAAATATTTTTCATTTCATTTCAATGACTGATATCTTCATTTGCTTCAATGAATTTAAATTCAGTGATATATATCATTGTCATTTTAAAATAGTAAAAATTATTTCTGTTTTTACATCCAAAAAATGATGAATTCGAATTCATCAAGTAAAACTGAGTGAATCCATCCTTCTGATGCAAATATTAGTTTTCATGTTTTTGAATAAATTTTATCGCAGCTTTACTCTAATTTAAGGGGGGGGGGATTGATTTCATGTTGAATATTTTATGTTTCCATTAGCAAATGTCTGCATTTTTTAAATTTTGTTGATAAATATTAAAAAATTCATTTCAATCTATTGCAAATTATTTATAAAGCCTTTCATTTCAGGAACTGGTTGTAATGCAGCTTACTTTGAAAAAGTTAAAAGAATTGAAAAATGGGAGGGTAAACATCCAGGAATTGATGAAGTATGACATTTTTGCCCACTTTTTTTTCACTTGGTCTTTTTTGCACAGTTTTCAAGAAATGCAGTCTAAGTAAATGTTGTGTGTTTTACTTTAACATGACTGAAGATTGCTGATTTCTTTATACAAAAGGATGATGATGAAGTTCATCACATAACAGCTAATTTAATTTTTAAGTGCTTTAAATTTGTTGAAAATCTGAAAAATTATTTTTTTAAATGTTCATTCATATGTATAATGCACACTAAAATTCCAACAAGATTTGTTTAACTAGTTGACCAAAAATTTTGTAAAGAACTTTCAAAACCAAAAAAAAATAATAAGAACCAATTGTTTTGTATTTGAGAAAAAGAAATGAATTTACTGTTTTACTTTTAATAGGTAATTATAGATATCGAATGGGGTGCATTTGGAGATAATGGAGTTTTAGATTTTATGAAGACTGAAATTGACAAAGATGTGGATGAAGCATCTCTTCTAGTTAACAGTTTTACGTAAGTGGTGAATTTCTCATTGTTATTTTTTAAGTGGGGATTTTTGTTTGGCCTCTTGTGTAAATTTTTATTATGAGACAATTAAAAAGAGTATTAATCAAAACCACACAATATTTTTATTATTAACATATATTTGTTGCATCTGATTTGTTTTTGGCAACATTATAAATTTCAATTTATTTCTATTTAAAATAATGTACATAAAAAGTGATACATATGTATTTTTACTACCATGTAACTAGGAGAAATTTGGCAATTTTTCCGACAAGAGAAGAATCACTATTTACAAAATAAAATGTTATTTATTATATACATGTTTGTGCAATTATATTTTAAGTTTAAATTACCTTTTTAAAACTTTTCACTTTTTATTTCTTTCTTAAAATAATTATCTCAATTCTTTTTGTTGTCTATATTTGGATGCTATAGATATATGAATAGTAACAAATAATGCATTTAAATCATATCACTGTTAAATGGATAGACAACTCATTTTAAAGCAATTGCTGTTTCTAATCCTAATATATTTGAACATTTTTGCTTCTTAGGTAAAATGTTCTCTTGAAGCTATTTTATTGCATTTTTCTTCCATTGGCAAATCCAGAACTTCATTTTTTAGAAATAAATTTAGATTAAATTGAAGAAAAATATTATCGATCCAATTGTGTAATGCTTTTCTGGACTCTGGTGATTTCTACCTACATGATTGCGTTGATACACCAGTATCAAAAATCAAGGGTATACATGAGCAAAATATTCATAATATTACCATGGCCATCTGCTTGTGTTCTTTTACTTGTAATATTTTAGCAATTTTCAAGTAAAAGGTTAAATTTTTTTTAAAATCTTGTCTCTACTCTTACTTTTTTCAGTCCAATTTAAGTATTATTTTAAAATATTAAGTATTGCTTTATTTAAAGTTGGTTTTGAATTTTTAAATAAGAATAAGAGTTAATTTTATATTTCTTATGAATATTAAAATAAATTTAATGGTTTAGAACAAAGGAGCAATATAATCACTAACTACCACATGTATCTGAATATCTCTTTTATATCATTTTATTCCCAAAAATTATAATTTTACTCGCATTCAGTTGCAAAAGGTTTTTACTTTGCATTCCATGCACTGTTTTGCTTAAGATTTTCTTTATATATGTAATAACTTAAATAGATATCTAGTCATAATTCGAATCTCTTTTATTTATAACATCTAATTCATAATACCCTATTCAGAACGTGTCTCGATTTATCTTCTTAAACGTTAAAAGCATTATGTTTATATATTATTACGGATTCTTTGGACCTTAAATTTTTTGATAGATTTATTGGTGATTCCAAGAAATATAAGATCATTAATTGTTTTCATGCACCTTACAATTATGGATTTG
>BMAO01013763.1:0-53487 GCA_019973975.1 Trichonephila clavata
AGTTAAATAAAACTAACCAAAATACGAATGAAAATTTTAATGGTCTGAGAAATTTCAGAAATCATTTATGTAACTTAATGCGTATTAACCAAAAAAGTTATACAAAACTGGAATTCCTAAGAAGCAATCAGATAAAATGTTTTTCAGAAAAACAAATGTACTCCATTCAAGAAAATTATTAGGAAACGAAGCTGAACTTCTAAAAATCAATCAGAGGAAGAGTCTAAATTCTTGAAGCCATATTATCGAGAACAGCATGTTATTCTAATTTTAAGGTACTGCTACGCACTAAAATTAGTTTATTTCAAAAGCGCTTTCAACGCGTTCATTTCAATCACATTAATACGAATCAACAACACGTTTTGTAAACAATATCGTAAAAGTACGCTTAGATACGTATTGCGCTGTGTACTGCTGCAAATGAGGAGTACAAATAACAAAATCATTTACATACCTTTATAAGTAATCCCATTTTCTTTGCAGACACTCTTGTAAATTCGAAGAAACACACAATATTCTTGAAATAAAAAATATCAAACGTCGAAAAAAATCACTTCTGCAGGTAGAATCACACACATGCACACACACACGAACGTCCAATAATCCAAAAACTTCAATTAAATGCAAATTTCTTTTTCACTTAGCAGAGAGTACATTTGTTTTAAGAAAGGAAACAGAAGCAGTTCATTAAATTCTCGATGGCACATTGTTGGAGTAATTTCCTCCTCTGTTGAAGAACTCATTATAATGGATTCATTAAAGAAAAGATGGAATATTTTGCTATTTTACTTGAATAATCATATTCCACATAGACTGAAGGCATCAGTCGAAAAGCTCCCTTTTCTTAATTAAAATTATACAATGGAGATGCGGAGCTTCGATTTTATAACGGAAGAAACGGTTCTTGTTGCTTTTTGGAGGTATTTGATTTCTGAATTCACATAGAACAAATCAATTCAGTCGATTAGATACAATGTAATAGTTTTTAAGAGTTCCTTGAGCGTTTCAGCTGGCAGCTATTTGCAAATCTAGAACCTAGAAATAAAATAAATAAATTAGTGCCACAAAAATAGTTTTAAAATTATAAAAAAAACAACTTAAATTTATTTGTCAAAAACCATTGATGGTCTTAACAAGTTATACTAAAAAATCTCCAGTACTTATGCAGCTAGCTTTTGAATAAACAAACACTTTGTTTTAATATATACTGCCTTTTAAACGTATATATGTAATCAATAATAAGATACATTAAATTATTATAAATCTAAATAAGCAAACAAAAATAAAGTATAACTAGACAAAAAAGATAGATAAAAAGATAAAATAGCCTTAGTAGTACAATAATAGTATAAACAGTAGTAGTAGTTATATTAATATTTTATTTTAAAAAATAATTAGAAAGAATCTAATAGATTGAATTATTCTGAACACAGAATTTTTTTCCCCTTAACTGTCGACTAAAATTTACGCTATTCCATCCCAAGTGCCTTTGTTCTTCATCTAGACACGAGTATACGATGTATTGGGGAAAGGGGTGAAGAAAAGACGGAAATAAATTTTTCTCTAAAACGAGTAAATCCTTCATTAGTATTGTCAAGGTCATTTTATTGTATTCCAAAGCCTTCGGATTTGTTGTAAAAAAGAATCTGAATTTAATTGGTTTTTTAAAAATTAAAATAAGTGCGGAAAATTGTCCGAGTTGTGACCAATTTCGCCTTTTGAGAATAAATTCCCTAAGATTTATTTTTAAATAGAACTTCATTGCACGAAAGGTACATATATTCTAGTAGGAATTATGCAGTATAATAATAAGTAACGATTTCTGTACGTAATACATAGGTATAAAAATGTGGTCGTAAGCGTGACTGGCCTTAAATCGAAAAGAAGGTGTACATATTATGCATTGCTACATATACAGAAAACGTTTATTTATAAACTATGTATGGGTGCTTACTAGTACTGTAACAATAAGTTTAAATTGGGTAGGAATTTACAATAAAAATAACTGATTTATTCGAATAAGACAAATTTATTTTGGATAATTATAGAAAATTAGTTGTTTATGAGGAATGATTTAACTCAGGGGTTTTCTGGCACATCTGACAAACAGAAGATTGCTGGCGGGGAGAAAGAGAGAGGGAGAGAGGGAGTTGAGAGGGAGAGAGAGTTGAAAGGGAGAGAGTTGAGAGGAGTTGAGAGGGAGAGAGGGAGTGGAGAAGGAGAGAGGGAGTTGAGAGGGAGAGATGGAGTTGAGAGGGAGAGAGTGAGTTGAGAGGGAGTTGAGTGAGAGGTGAGTTGAGAGTGAGTTGAGAGGGAGAGAGGGAGTTGAGAGAGAGAGATGGAGTTGAGATAGAGAGATGGAGTTGAGAGGGAGAGATGGAGTTGAGAGGGAGAGATGGAGTTGAGAGGGAGAGGAGTTGAGAGGGAGAGGGAGATAGAGTTGAGAGGAGAGGGAGATAGAGTTGAGAGGGAGGGGAGAGTTGAGAGGGAGAGAGGGAGTTAGAGGGAGTTGAGAGGGAGAGAGAGGGAGAGAGAGAAGGAGAGTGATTTGAGGGGGAGAGAAAGGGGATTATGAAGAAAGAAAGAGAGAGAGAGTAGTAGCGGATGACACTTGATTTTAATACAGTTTTTTCAAATATTAATTCATTAATTAAATAAAAAAATGAATAATCAGTAACAAACAAAAATAGTAGTCCAACAGCATATATAAAAAGGCAAATCCTTCGTTGTGTTCCTGTAGCGCAATGGATAGGGCGTTGGACTTCTAATCCGAAGGTCGTGGGTACGAATCACACCTGGGGTGGCCCTATTTCTGATAATGTGATTTATTATTTACTATTCTATTTTATTAGAATAATTAAATTTAATTAATGAATAAATAGCAACAAGCAAAAAAATAGTCCAACATCATATATATAAAGGAAAATGGAAAATTGCCAGGAAAATAGCTTTTTATTTTGTCACTTATTATTGTGATTTCGTCATATGTATATACATATTTATATTAATTGTAACTATCTAATAAAAGGTAACTACAATAAAATTTTTCTTTGTTGACCTCAGTAGGAATTGACTTAAATTCTTTTTTATATTACTTGTTATTAAAGTAGCACGCTTTGCAGCTAAGTTAAGTTTAGTGGAGACGGACTTCAAAATTTTTAATCACCGTTAAGTGATGGGAATGACAACGGAGCTGGCATTTCATTCCCTAAATTCCTAGAGCAAAATTTTCCATACCAGTATATTCAATTCAAATCACGAATTCCAATTCTGATTAGGAAGAATGCATCTTAAATGGAATTCATCTTGAGGCCTTTTAGAAATGAATTGTAGAAATAAAGATATAACTATTTTGGGTGTTTACATTTTCATTTGAACTTGATACAAATTTTTATCTCTTATGGCTTATTGATTTAAAATTAAGCCAAATTAAATTTTACAATTAAACAAATATGTCTATAACAGCAAGGATTGTATTTAAAAAAATCATGGTAGATTTATAAATAAATGGTATATTTCCCTAAGTGCTTTATAGCAAATTTTAAGAATTCAATGCTTAAAACTGAATGCAGATACAATTGTAAATATTAAAAATAGCAGTTTGAAAAACATTTTTTTTCTATTTTGGAAGAAAATCAAATACATTAAATATTTGTATAGCTTTTGCATGTTATTCTATTAAAAGTATGTAAGCATTCAATATATTTCTTCATTGCTCCTTTTATATCTTGTCCTTTTGAATATTGTTATAATGGAAAGAAATTTACTTGTGTTATTTAGTTTAAATATAAAGCTACAAAAAAAAAAAATCCTTGTCGAGATAGATTTATCGCAGGCATTTCACTCCTTTATAGAACTTGGGTAAACATCAAAGATCTCCTTAAATAATTAATGTCATAAATAACAAAAATATTGAGCATGGTAAATAAAAAAACGTTTTCACAACTTTCTTGTCATGTCAATCGTAAGAGATAAATCGCCAAATGTTGTCATCCCGATCTATCCGCTCTTTCGCTTCTATGCCGTCGATATTTCTCTGCTCTGTCAGCGTAGGGAGACAAAGGTAGATCCTGGAGGGGGAAAGGGAAGGGTAGACGAAGACTTCGGCGCCTGACACCCCCTACACCTCCCTCTCTCCAGAATCCTCTTTTCATCACATCCAGAATTTTCCTTTTTTTCCCCACCCCCCGTTTCCATCTCTCCTTTCATCCAACGAGTTTTCATAATTTTGTCATACATCTTGTTCTGATGAGTAACCCTAGAGTTCAATGATGATCCCGTTCTTATTTTAATTTTCTGGGATGTTAAACTTACAGGATTGATGTAAAGCAACAATCATAGGTTTGCGGAGAGCATCTTTTATTAGTGTACATCAATATGTTCGACATGCGAAACGGATGAAGTGAAAAAAAAGTAAAGTGATATCATCTTTCCTTCTTTCCTCATTATGAATTGGAACAGAAGCCGGCTGATTTTGATCTCATCTTGGGTGTTGCCATCCATTAAATCCAAACTTCGCTACAGATGTTTCTTCGAATAAAAGGGGAAATATTAAGGAAAATTAATTTGTCTTTTTCTTTCTCTGGTTAGAGATTAATTACGCTTGAAGCAGATTGGATCGTGCGTGGTTTTGAAGGGTATCTTTTCACACCACCTTCTGTTTTACCTTTTTTTTGTTTGTTCCAATCGTCTTTCAGTGGCATGGATAATGTAACATGGTATGGTATAAACTTTGATCGTTTGTCATATAATGTCAGATGTCATAGGATTATCTACACGTTGATGTAACATGTTTTATCTTATTTCTTATCATATACTACAGGTTGATGAAGTACGTATAAAGTATTCGAGTTCTGTATTAATTTAAATGAGTAATTTTTTAAAAAAAGCAGCTGCTTGTTATTCTGAATGCATTTGTGTTTATTCATAATTAAGTTCCCACGTAGCAACATTGTAGTTTTGAATATTATATTAAGAAGTAATTTAAATAAAATAAAAATGAACAGATTTTTTAAAAAAAATTCTCATTATAAAAGGATCTAATATCTTGAGAAGTAAAGGTTTGTCCTCCATACATTAAAGCAATTAAGTTAAACTGTTTATTTTTGAAGTAAATTTTGCTTTACAGAAAAATATGAAATACAATGCTTATCTAGCTGTTTACTAGACATTGAAGTTTTCAAAAATACTTAACAAAACAAATATTAAAAAAAAATTAATTCAGGTACAGCAGAACTTCTCAAACTGTGGGGCACGCTGCCCTAGGGGGCGCGAACATATTGAAAAGTCGAAAACAAAATATTACACTCATGTCCATAAATTAAGGATAATGAAGTTCAGGCAAAGAAAGACACAGAAGCTAAACAAATTTGACTTATTTGTAAAGTCTATTTATTAAACAAAAGGTAAAGAGCAAAAAAGATGCTATATGCTTGACATAATTAATAAAAATTGCGATTTTTACTCCCTGGAGCAAATTTCAAAAAAGAACCTATTTTCAAAAAACAGTATAATATGGTTAGTATGATGGTTAATACGGAGTATGTCTCCCGGACGATGCAATACAGGCCTTACAACGCCTACGCATGCTGAGTATCAAATTATCAATCTGATCTTGGAGAAAATTACACCACTCATCAAGCAATGCCCTCCGAAGTTCCGGTAGACAGGTGGGAGGGGGTTGACGGTCTGCAATTCGTCGGCCAAGCATATCCCACACATGCTCTATTGGAATCAAGTCCGGTGAGTATGCTGGCCAATCCATACGTGTGATATCCTCCGATTGAAGGCATTCGTCTACAATGTTTGCACGGTGAGCACGGGCGTTGTCATCCATAAACAGAAATTCAGCACCCATGGCGCCCCGAAACAAACGTACATGTTGTTTCAGAATGACATCCCGATAGATGTGGCCTGTCGTCGTTACACTCTGAACATACAGGTCAGTTCTGGAACCAAGAATAATTCCTCCCCAAACGAGCCATCCTGCACCACCGTACCGGTGTCGTTCAATGGTGTTCTCTTGGTGGTAACGGTTACCTGGCGCTCTCCATATGAATGTCCGACGAGAATCAGACTGCAAACTAAACCTGGACTCGTCGGAAAACATCACACAAGACCACTGTTGCGGTGTCCACAATGCATGCTCTCTACTCCAGGTTAATCGCAGGCGACAGTGAGTTGCGGTAAGAGGAACACATCTGAAAGGCCTACGAGCATATAGACCAATGTGCCCTAAGCGTCTGTACACGGTCTGCCTTGAAACTGTCGTACCGGTAGCTGAAGAGAGCTGACGAGATAGGTCTGATGCTGTGCTCCGTCTGTTTCTTTTGGCAGTAACTGCCAAATACCAGTTCTCATTCGGCGTTATAACTCGGGGGCGACCTGTGCTGTAACATCTACTCCCATTACCATCATCTTGGAATCATTGCCAAAGCCTGGAGATGACACTCTGGGCTATTCCAAGTTCCTCGGATACTTCCAATTGGGCACGTCCACATTCCAGTCATCCGATAATTCTACCACGTAAAAAATCATCCAAAGGCTTCCTTTGTGCCATAACCATGCGGTTATTGCACTGAAAGGCTTTTAAAGCGCTTGTGAACAATTTTACTTCTTTGCCACCATTCCTTATATACCCCTCTCTTACACTCTCGTCATTGTGACGTACTATCCGCGCCATCTGGTGGTTTCCTGTAATTTGCATATTCTTCTTCAAGGTGTGTGTGATAATTCTACAGGTGAAATTTTTATTTTAGAGTTCAATTTCTGTGTGATTCTGAATTATCCTTAATTTATGGACATGAGTGTATTTAAAAAATTATTAATTTACTACAATATGCATTCGGACATAATTAAAAACAAAATTGACATTTACACTGATATAATACACTTATAAATGTATCAGTAATGCACAATGTATTTTATAATTAATTTAACAATACCAAGTTAATAACAATTTTAATAATTACTAGTGACCCCATGGGCTTGTCATTTATAAAAATTATAACCAAAAATTAAGACTTATCTTGATAATTTGTCCGGTTTATGAATCACCCCTTAACTGCCAATTAAAATATACGCAATTCGCTCCCAATGCCACTGTTTTCCACGAAGGAGCGCGTAAGTGATGTATTGGGGGGGGGATTAATAATTAGTCCTCTGAAATCCTTCGCAAACTCTGACAAGGTCCTTTTATTGCATACCGAAATTTTCAGAATAGTTTTATGGATAGCAGTGCACAGAAAAGATCACACTTCGGAAAGACTTATATATACGCCAGGGGAATTTAACGCATCGGTTGAGAAAGACGTATATATGCGCAGGTGGCACTTAAGAGGTTAAAGTCGTATTGTAGCTTTAGCTTAAAAGTATAGTATTATTGCATTTCTGCATTGTTATTTGCATGGAGGGAGGGCGCGGTGAAAATTATGATTGGATATTCCGTCACAAATATTGAAAGTTGGAAGAAAGAAGAACTGCGATACAGGGTTATCAATAATTTCCTCCGGGTTTCAAGAATAGTCTTTCGTCTTAGTTCTATAGCAAAAGAACTCAGGTGAACACATCAGAAAAGTCCATTTGTGTTTTAAAAAAAAGCATACAGAAAAAATTCAATTTTTATTTGCATATTTCACAGGTATTCTATATGTGAAACCTTGATTATGCGTCATACATCACTGCAATAGTTCATTTTGCTACCACCCTCTATTCTACATATTACTATCAATGTTATAGGCACATCATGTGTCTTCTACATAAGACCAAGTTTTCGAGACCCTTTTGTCGCGTAATGTAGAACTGCATGAAATAATAACAAGTTTTGTCAATAACATTCATACTACCAAGATTAGTAGAGTGTGGCAGGAACTGAGCTATCACATTGATGAACGCCGTGTAACAATGCTTTACACCAGTGCTTTTCAAGCTTTCTATATTTGCGACTGAATATTCAGTCCCAATTTTCAACGCCCCCCCCCCTCCTTACAATAGCTATGAATAGAACTTAATACAATGTACTTTGACGTTGAAGCTACAATACGGCTTTAACTTCTTAAGATTTCCGGTTATGTTAAAAAGAGTAAATTCACACAGTCAAAATCCATTTTTTTTGTTTTTTATTTTACTGAATAGAGCTATCTTTTGGCCTTACAAAACATGCTTTGTTTCGTTTCTACGCTACCTAGTCGTCAAGTTGCAACGAATTTCACAAAATTAGAAAAACCGAAAGTAGGTCTTTAATCTACCAGAAATGGGTATTTAAATTTTATTCAAAATCTATCATGGCGAGTCAGATAACTCAAAATATTATGAATAGATTTCTAAAACACTTTTTGAAACTGATATTTATACTTTTTTCCAGAGAATGTATTAAAATATTTCTTATTGTATGAATATTTTTGGAGTTATGGCCTGTTACACACTTAAATAATGGTCTCATATATAGAATGAAACCTTTCTTATAATATTTATTCGATCAGTTCTAAAATTTTTAAATTTTAATAAAAAATTAAAATTTTAGCACATTTTCTAAATAAATGCATCTAATTTGCTCTAGTAATACTTTTAGTGATATAAATTCATTACTATTTCTCTAATTGCTTTGAAATTTCCCAAAAATATTGCTAAACTTTTACTTATAAATGTAATTTTTGCGAAATTTAGATATTTTTTTTAAAAAAAATATTGTTGGCTAGATATTAGTATTGATTCCTAAAAAAGAATTTATAATATTTTAGTATGCTATTTGTTAAAAAAGTACTCCGAACGTATTCGGATACATTAAGTGCGACCGGCGTATATAAATGTCTCACTCAGCCAAAAGCATTAATTGCCTCGAAGACGTCTTTCCGAAGTACGATCTTTTCTGTGCATTGGTATCAATAAAATTATTCCGAAGACCTTTGGAATGCAATAAAAGGACCTTTGCAGTGTTTGCGAAGGATTTACTTATATCAGAAGATTTTCTTATTTATTACTTTTCTCCCCTCTCCCCCCAATACATCACATACGCACGCTTACGAGAAAAACGGTAACATTATGGTGCGAATCACGTAACTTTTAATCGGCAGTTGAGGAATTAATTATAAACCGTAAAAAATTATCAAGATAAGGGTAACTTTTGTAAATAACTTTATATATGGCAAGCCCATGAGGTCACTGGTAATTATAAAACTTGTTCTTAACTTATGGTATTGTTAAATTAATTATACTTAGAATACATTGTGCAGGACTGATACATTTATAAGTGTATTATATCAGTGTAAATGTGTATTTTATTCTTTTTATTATGTCAGAATGCATTTTTTGCTTACTTGCAGTAAATTAGTAATTTTTTAAATAATAGTTTGTTTTCAACTTTTCAATAGGCTTTCTCCCCTTCGTAGAAGTTATTACGCCCTCATAGGAAGCACGCCGTATAGTTTGAAAAACTCTGCTTTACACATAAAACACCTGTAAAGTATGTGAATAAATTTTGAATTGTCTCTGTAATGTTTCAAATGTTCTTTTGTGCTGTATTCATCATAGTTTTTTTTACTACAGGGCTTCGAAAAAGATTAAGTAATTATGAATAATCCAGTAATGTAAAATTAAAAAAGCATAACAATTAATGACTGAACTTGTATGTTAACAAGCATTAGATTCATACTAGAAACTTGAAAGAAAATTTGTAGCAACTGAATTTTAGCAAGGATTTTAAATAAAATACTAAATCCGGTTTCGAGACCAGACTGCTGTGTTCTCAAAACAAACCATTTATAGTAATATAGAATCTATATAAATAAGTTAAGAGAGTTTATTTATTTGTAAAATAAGACAATCGTATTAAAAAAGATTTATAAGCTTGTGTTTATTGTTAAAATTCCTGTTCCTACAACAGTAACTTCATATTTCAGCAGAATTATAGAGTTTTGCGACAGACCGCAGTACCATAAACTTCTAAGCCTCAGTTCTCTGTATTATAATCTGGTTCTCTAAGTTGTATTGTTGAGGTGAGGCTTAGTTGATTAATGTCTTTTGCAGCTTAACGTCAAAGCATGCGGCTGACAAGCGAAATTAATCAAAATGCTGCATTTCAAAACATGGTTAGATTTCATGCTGGTCAAGTGAGCTCTGACCATATGTATAATAAATTATTTTACCACTAAACTTTTTATGTACAATAATAAACACACCTGCATTGTGAAATCCTTTAAATTTAACAAGAAATACAATAAACTATTTTAATCTCATAAACATCAATCAATATATAGATGTGTGTGTAGCTAATCATTAAAAATTTCGTTCTTAAGACGACATAATACCCAAAAAATCTTCAAAATATCGAAATTTTTTTTATTGGCTTGTTTGATGCCTCAAATCCTTATAAACATGCCTGCAAAATTTCACAGCTTTACCTGTAATTTTATTGCGTTATGGAACAATTTTTGATGCTGGACAGCAGACTAAACAAAACTGCTGCATAATTTTCAGATCATCTGCTAGAAAAGTGCCTGATAAAAAAGAATTAGTTATTTTCTTCCGTGTGCAAATGAGACTAACATATTTAGAATTAAATATGTAGTAATAAAACATTTCAAGAAAGAATTGTGCAAATTCTAGTTTGTGTAATGTTCATTGGGAAGAACAAATGGATTTGGTCAAGATTTAAAAGTTGTGCGTGCTTTTTATCACATTATTATGAATGAAATTAAAACTTCAAAATGAATTCTTCCAAAGCACAAATACTAAATCTCATTTTGATAACTCAAATAATTTAAAATCTAATTCCCAAGAATAGCAAGACTCTCCTATTTTTATATATTTTTTTCGGTGATATATATATATATATCCCATGTATGTGAAATTCATCTCAGTCATTAAAATATTTTAAGTTATTTATTCAAATTCTACTATTAGCTCGAACTCTCTCACTATATTTATATATATATTTATCTTGTTTAAATTTTCAATCGTTAATAAAATAATTTCTATTCATCCATTCAAAGTAGAAATTGACTTAATTTTTTTATATTACTTGTTTACAGAAATGCACAAATGCAATTCTTTGATTTTGATATATTTTACCTATAAATTGTACTTAGATTTTGCTTTCATTGGTGTGCAATATTTAACATGCGATGGCTTTTAAAATCATTAAAGTAAAAAAATAAAGTTATAAACATCTGTAGTACACGTTGTGCATTACTCTCGCTCTCTCTCTTAAGCTGTAAAATTAAGCATGTTGAATTAGCTCTGAGGTGTGTGTATTTGTTTTTTTATAATTATTATGGTAAAGTTTTATGAAATACTGATCTTTCATTTGTTTTCTTCTGTATAATCATTGTGCAAGTATAATATTTAATTGTTCCATATTTTTGCAATTTCTCAAGGTAAGTAGTTTAAAATAAGCTGATTAACATTTCAAAAAACGTTTCAGAGTATTCGATGAATATTATATCATGCTATTCATGGAATGAAAACTTCAAACTGATATTTCTCCATGTTGAATTTTTGATCATATATTATCATTCAAAACCCTAAGAATTTTTTGATTAGTGAAGTAGGGATGTGAAACCTTTTATAAATGCTCTAAAATGTATATTTTGAGAAAATGTGCAGGGAATTATCTCTAAGATATGTAGTAGATTTTTAAAAAAGTTTGAAATCAAAATTGTTGCTTTTTCGGGAATTTTTGTGTTTCACAACGAAAAAATTAATATAAAATTAATGACTAGGATCATAAAAAAACTATGCACAGTTCTATGTAGTATGTTATAAGGTACCTTGAAAAAATTTTTTGAAAGAGGCCTTAAAAATTTAAAAAATGTTAAAAATTTTTTAAATTTTACAAACATTTTACAACAAATTCGAAATTTTTTATATGGAATTATTACTTAATAATGATCTTTACTAAATACAATGAAAAATCAAATTTCAATAATTAAACAAAAATTGTAAAGATAGTACCCAGTTGCTTTAAATAAGAGTAAAAACACACATTCTAAATTTAAAAATGAAAAATTCAAATAACATAATATGTTAATGCTTCTTTTCCTATGAACTGATGATATAACTATTAAAATATAACAATATAAATGTGTTTGGGAGTTATTAAATTTTTTAATTTGCTTGCATTTTTAAATAAAGCATCTTGATATTTAAGTAATTTATTACTTGTGAGGTCGAACTATAATTAACATTTCAAGTATTCAGGGATAGCAAATGCCCAAACAAAAGTTTAAAACTCTTGTTTAAATATTTAATTTTACCTAGAAAGTTGAACACGAAGTAAGAATTCGCTTATCTAAGCCCAAATTTTAGAATGAAATTAGCAAATTAACTTTGTTTACAATGAACATTTCATTTATGGCAAACTTTGCGGCACACACATTCCCCGATGTTCACTTACAGTCAAAGCAATGAGACATTTCAGACCTTAACAAGTAGACATTTCGGGTTGGTTGACTCAATAAGAAAACCGAAACACCATTCGGTAATCAGAATTGGGTTCTCACCCCTCTCTTACCCTTGCCGGAGTCCGGTTCCATCAGGACCGGATAGTTGTCAGTCCGTGTTTTTCTCGTTCGGGCGTTGGAAAAGTAATTACCGCTGTCTAATGAAATAGAAAAGTCCACTAACTTCTGAAGGAACAAAACCGACTCAATTCGTTTTTCCTTTTACGATGTTCCGGTGGCAATTATTTTGTTGCATGCGATTTCGACCCCGAGATTGGATTTTGAAAGTGGCAGCAGACAGTGAACTCGAGTTGGAAGAATTTTCGAAAAGTTTTTAATGCTGAAGTATTGGAGGAGAAAATGGGGGCGTTTTTCTGCCTTTTTTTGTTATTAAGAAATGGTTGATTAAAGTTCCACAAGCTATTAACTTTTGTCTTTTTTTGTTGTTGTTACGTGATTAGAAAATGAGGATATGATTTAATGTCGTGCTATAATTAGAAAGCATTGACAATTCCCCGTTAAAAATAGAGAAATATCTTTTATATTTGTATTAGAACTTCACTAATGCGAATGATACGAGAATAGATAATATTTGTTTATTGTCGAGTGGTAAAATGTGTTAAAAGCATTGAAACGAAATGGATACGTAAATCGCTCGTGCAAGATCAATTGAATTAAAATCAGCTGTTTCACTACAGCACACACTTCAGAAAATTATTTAAAATGCTTGAAAAATAGGAAATGCATTTTAGTTATTGCTAAACTCTAGTAAAATAAGCCATTATAAGGGATTCACTAATAACTTATGTAAAAATTTTCTTTTTAAAAGAGTGAGATTTTTTATGTAAAAATGTACTTAATTTAAAAGTACACCGAGAAAAGAACTTTTTTTATGGTTTTGAAACATTTCTTTAAAAAATTTTCATATTTGAATATCTTTAGGCACTTGTAGAGGTGGTATCTATATAAGCCAGTGACAGCCTCCGGACTGAAATAATCATTTTGGTCTAGTGGTATGTTACGTGCTTACGGAACCAAAGGTACCGGGTTCTATCCTCCGGATTGGCATCTACTTCAGTGGTGACCCTGGCTGAACTAAGAAACAGCGTAACCTTCTGCACTGTCGTGGTGCCATCTACTCGCAAGAACAGCAACCAAAACTCATCAAACTTACTTGACACAGCTAACCCGTCCCACTCACTTGAAGCATCTAATCCGTCACACTCACTTAGCGCTGCTAACCTGTCACCCTCACTTGACGCAGCAGCCAAACAAAGTAGTCAGACTCACTTGACGTGGCAAAGTCGTCTAACTCACGTGACGCAACTCCTCCAATGAACAGCAATAACTCACACCCTTGCCATAACAACAATATCGTTCGTTCACTTATCCACCTACTCTCTGGTGAGGGAGTGTTAATTCCCATTTTAATTTTTTTAAAATTTTTTCTGAGTATCGGATATTGATGAACCTTTTAGACATTTTTTTTATTTTTCTCAAAAACGTGTAGAGAATTGGTGGTGCGGCTTAGATTCGAGTAAATGCGGTATGTCTCTGCGGTTTGAACTATTATCTAATGACGATAGATCGGAATAATTATTCACAGGCATACTACGTACTTATTACGTATACCAATCCCCAAGATGCTATACGTAGTAATCTCTTTCGGACTTATTAAAAACGTCAGACCGTTCGCGCTCATTATTTCGTCAATCTAATAAAAGTAGTGGATTCATAGAATTAATGCTACAACATATCAGTAATAATTTATTCCGTTCTTCAAAACTAAAGCAGTTCACACAAATATTTTTTTCAAAATTCCTTAATATGAAACTAAAGTGATATGTTATATATAATAAGAAAATTAAACGCATACAATATTATAAATAAGTTAAGATATCAATGAGACTAACCTAAAATTTGGAATTTTGCCAAAAATTTGTAATTTTTTGTGATTTTATTTTATAGGCCATAATATTAGCGTTATAAAAATACAGAGTTTATTAGTTTTCGTTCTTTAGAAAAAAATCTACAAGTGTTTTAGTGCAAGCAGATGCCATTGCTTTAAGCAAGATTCCATACTTTAAAACGCTTTTTACTCGAAATGTGTGTAGGTTTTTTTTAAATGTGTGTTCAAATCGGGCCAGTGATCGCTAAAATCTTTTGAAAATACTTAACTGAAATTTTTCGTGTATGTTTTGTATAATAGTAGAAGTGTTTTATCCTTCAGATTTTACAAGCACTGTTTTATTACAAAATTTACTGGCACTTATGTGAATATAATCACTGTTTTCTAAGCAATTTCATATAATAACCAAGATAAAATTCTCTAGTTTTTGAAAAAATTAAAATATCTCTTAACCTGAAGTCATTTCAAAAATGAATAACAAAGCAACACATCAGAATTGAAACATAAAAAATTTGTTTATAAACTTTTGGTACAGAATGGGCCCCGTTTATGTTACTTTCTCTCAATTTTTATCCATTTTTTTCGTTTTAGTAATAATTTCTTTTTCTCTTCTTAATTTTAGCATATTTTTCTTAAAATGTACTAAAAAATAAAAAAAAAAACCCATATATCCATTTTTTTAAAAAAGTCGCAAGTAGTCGGATATTTGAAGAAGAAAAGTCAGAGATTTTTTAGAAACTAAAATTGATATGAATCATTCACTCGTAAATGACTTCAATATATCTTCTTAAATCTAATTTATGCTGGGCTAATTTTCTCTACAACCAAGATCGGCAAACTATGGTACGCGCGTGAAAATTGACAGGCGGTGCAATTCTCTATGGCTCAATACATGTCTCTGTAAATTAATCAATTTTTGTGAGTAAAGTCGATAATTTTGAAGTGGAGCATATTGAAGTAATATCTGAGTAAAGTCGATAATTTTGAAGTGGAGCATATTGAAGTAATATCTGAGTAAAGTCGATAATTTTGAAGTGGAGCATATTGAAGTAATATCTTCATAATTATACAAAGTAACATCTATGGAATTACGAAAACACCTGGATGATAATTCTAACGAAAAATCGACAGCTATTTTATAAATTATTGGACGTCATTGCTGAAGAGATTTAATTGAAGAAATTAGAATATAATCTGCTTCCCACTTTTGGTTCTACATATGTATGAGAACATATGTAGAACCAAAAGTGGAGTTCTACATATGGTTCTCATATGAAAAATACACTCATGGATTAAAAAAAATCAGCGCACCCAGAAGGAGTCGGCAAAATGAAACGAAATTTTACATACATAATGATTACTTTGATATAAGTAAATGATTAGAAAATCAAAGAAAACGGATAATCTATTTCAGAGAAAAGGGCAAAAGAACGAAGGATTTAATACCCTATTGAACCCCTTCTAGAGCGAATGCATGATGCGATACGGTCGGGAATTGAGGCATACAAGTTTTGTATGATGTCTTGAGATATTTCATTCCATATTTGCTGTAATCTTGCATATAGTTCGTTCAAACCCGTGGGATTCCCAACTCGCCGTCCCAAATGATCCCAGATATGCTCGATTGAAGACAAATTTAGAGATGGGGAAGGCCAAGGAAGGGTAGTAACAGTGCAGAGACAGACTTGTGACTCCCTTGCCGTGTGAGGCTGAGCATTGTCTTGTTGAAAAATGGCTCCTGGGAGCCGCTGCATGAATGGCAACACATGTGGTTTCAAGATGTCATGGGCATACCTAAGGGCTGTCATGGTGCCACGGATCAATACTAGGGGTGACCGTGTATTGTAGGCAATAGTATCCTATACCATCACACCAGCTGTGGGAGTGGTGTGTTGCTGTAAAGCAAAGGCAGGATTGAGGCGTTCACCACGGGGTCTCCACACACGAACACAATTGTCATCACTGCTGAGATTGAATCTGGATTCGTCGTTAAAGACGACCTGGTTTCATTCCGCAGCAGTCCTATTTCCTCGTGCGCTGCACCACTCCAAACGGAGGCGTTTATGGGTGGGCGTCAAGGGCAGCACATGTAATGAGCGCCGCGATCCCAAACGTGCTTCAGCCAGGAGCCTTCGTATGAATCGAGTGAAGGTGCTAGTGAAGGTGCTACCTGTGCTTGGATGGCGGCCGATTAAGCAGTTGGCTGTACGCGTGCATTTCTTACGATGTGGCGATCTTCTCGACGACTGGTCTGTCGAGAGCGTCCTGAGCCTGGTCTTCGTGTAAGTGACATTTCTCGGATCCACTGATCCCAACACATCATCACAACACAATCAGAGCGGCTTAATTGACGAGCTACCCGCCTAGTCGACCACCCAGCTTCCATCATGCTGATGATTCTCCCCTTCTCAAATCGCAACAGCTACTCATATTGTCTTCGAAAAGGGCGTAATGGCATGTCTACCTCAGCTCATCCTTTGTAAACGATTCAGTACACTCAAACAAGCTTTGGTTACCTGTTTTATACTCCACAGAGAACGACATTAAACGCCCTCTACCGGCTATACGTAATGCGCAATCATGCTACATTTCAAATCATTTGCATATCTCCTTGAGATGTACCTTCATGCCAAGTTTCATTATGATCTCGCATTTATTTCTTGGTGCGCTAATTTTTTTGTCTATGAGTGTATGTCCACAAATGAGTTGTTTTACAACTGAATGATTAGAATCGTGTCAAATTGAAAGCCCCAAATTATACTCTTGAAATTGCGATACGAAGTAGAGCAGTGCAGCAGCAAGGCTGACATTAAAATATTTTTATTTAACTGTAATGAAAGGGGACACTTATAATTTTTATGTAACTTATTTCTTATTTTAATAAACACATATTGAGAGAGAAAAGATACCTAACACACACACATAATATCTGTACTATTTTAATTTTTTAATTATCTTGTAGAAATAGATGTGTTGTTTATTTTTTATGTTAACAAATGTCTTTAAATAATACAAAATTGATATGTCATGAAAATTTAAAGCTGCATATTTTACCTGTTTTTTAATTTTGTATGCATTATCACGGGAGTAAAGCTATTTCAAATATTTCTTATAGTGTGGTACCCTGAATCATGTTGGTAGATTCGCTTACACGTTACAGCTAAAATGTTGCAGATCCCTGTTTTGCAACAGATAACTAATGGTTTTTATTTATTCTCGTCATATTTTTTATCAACTTTAGAAACTCAAAATCTGAGTATAAATATTAATTTCTTAAAGTTATTTGATATTTATGTGATAAAGATACAAAGTGAATATAATCAAATAAGTTCCTAGATTAGAATTAACTGTGAACAGCGTTTCAAGCAACCCAAATTGATTGAGTCAAATATTTTGGAAAGATTACAATGTATGCTCTTATAGAAAGATTTCAGAGATGTCTTATTTCATTTTTTTTTCTTTTGCAGCGCGAGATTTACAGTAAATGAAACAATTATACTATTTGTTTCAAACCTTTTCGCATAAAAGATATAGTTACGTTTTCTTTAAAAAAATTTTGATGTGATAATTAACTATACATTAATTATTCTCTTAAGTAAAGGAAAAAATGGGGAAATCTACAATGGGCTTCGAAATGATCAAATTCACAATACAGAGGCAACACTACAAAAACTACTTACATAATTTATGAAGCTCATTAATACTGTGTATGTAAACTATCTTTACTAGTAGTTTCTTGAAATAGTTACTGTACATTGCGAGGTGTTTCTTATATTGCGATAGATATTACTTTTTCCAGAAAGAGTCTATTCTTTTTCCGAAATTTATGCAAGCACATTACAACTACATATTCTAGTTTTTCCATGTAATATTTCTAACTAAGCAGTCGAAAAGGATATTATAAGTGGAAGAGATGAAAGAAGATATACTAATTGAATTAGGACTACATGTTAGAGATATCGAATTTGGTGATAAGGATACTAACGTCGATAGTAATAAGTAAAATCTAGTGCAAGCTAGACAATGATTTAAAAATAGTCGGAAACTTTCGACAATTTTGTTTTAGTTGTATTTAGTTGTTTTATGTTTCTCTCGAATAGATATTGCTTGCTTTATATATTCAAACTAAGGCTATTCGGTTAATGTTAAAGAATAGGACCCGAATTTGGAACATTTTTTTAGATATAAATAAATGAAAAATTAATATGATTCTCTGGCTTCGCTATCCTTTAAACAGCAGCGTTTTTTATTATACTTCCCATCTTTAACCAAGTTGATCCATTTTTTTCTGCTGTAAAATATGTTTCGCGTTTTTCCCCCATACCGTAATGTTAAATGAGCTATCCCTTCATGTATTAAAATAGAAAAAAAATCATGGAATATTTTTAATTTTTTTAAAAAAAATACTATATTGTTAAAAGAGGTATGAGTTATAATATTGCAAATTTACATGGAAATTGAGGCATTTTTCTGTCCGGAAATTTGCTTCTTCAAACTCTTGTACTTATGCCGAAACAGCTTTAAGAATAGAGTTTTAAGCATATTTCACATAAAGTGATAGAATGGCTTTCAGTTCTTAGTTCGATTTCATTATGAATTTCTGATAATGTATTTTTAGAAAAAGAAAATTGCAACACCATTCTCAGAGATATCGAGTAAATTAAAAAAAAAAAAATGTTTGCTAATTTAGTTAAGTTATCCGAACACGTTCGGAGTACTTTTTAGCAAAATAGCATACTAAAACATTATAAATGTTCTTTTAGGACTCAAAACCAATAAATATTACTTTTTAACTATCAAACTTTAAAATAAATTACCTTAATTTTACAAAAATCACAATTATAAGTGAAATTTTAGCTATATTTTTGAAAAACTTCAAAGCAGTTAGAAAAAAAAGCAATAAACATATATTAGTAAAAGTATAACGAAAACAAATTAGATGCATTTATCTAGAAAATGTACTAAAGTTTTAATTTCTTATTAAAATTTGAAAATTTTAGAGCTGATTGAGTAAACATTATAAGAAATGTTACATTTTTTAAGAGACTATCATTTAAATAACAAGCCATAACTCAAAAAGTATTCATACAATAAGAAATATTTTAGTACATTCTCTAGAAAATAACATAAATATCAGGTTCAAGAAGTTTTATTGAAATACATTTGTATTATTTTCAGTTATCAGACTCGCCATGATATATTTTGAGCAATTTATAAATGCCCACTTCTGGTAGATCAAAACCCCCTTCCGGTTTTTCTAAATTTAGGAAATTGATTGTAACTTGGCCTCTAGGTAGTGTAGAAACAAAACAAAGTATGTTACGTAAAGTCAAAAGATAGCTCTATTCAATAAAATAAAAAACAAAATTATCTGTCTTGACTGAATTTCGTTATTTTCAACGTGTTCGGATAATTTAAACCAATTTAAAGCATATAACGGGATTAAGAACCAAAAAAATAAAATTATTTCCTAAGAGAACCAGATAACAGAGATTAGAACACTTTAGTATATATGCATATAATTTATGGCTCTGTACGAGGATGATCAATAGTTTCCTTATAAAAGAATGGAAGGAGTATATAAACTATCTTAAATTATGTTAAAATATAATTCAGAAGCTAAATAATAAAAAAAATGTTTAACATGTAAAATATGAGCTATATTTTTTTCTCAATTTACAGTTATTCAACTTACACGTAGACCTTTGGTGGAATCAAGACTGAACAACGACACGTTACAATAGAACCTGTTCATGTTCGGTCCTTTTTTATGCGATTTTGTTTTTGTAAGATCTTTTTTCATGCGGTATATGAATTTCAAAAAAGAAAAAAAAACTTCAACTTTATTTTTTCTTCGAATTTCAATTTCAAACTTTCTTTGGAATTTTCTTGGCCTTGGCACCATTTTAATGTTTTATATCAATGTACCAGTGGCTTAACGGAGAATGTTTGGGCACCCTTGCAAGCAGAGAATCAGGTTTTGCCTTTAATATTTTATAAAATGGGTAAATACGTAGTTGATGTTAGTCAGGCCTTGAACACCCTCTTTTGCGGGGGGGGGGGTGTACATTATGCCACTGCATTGTACATATACACTTCAAGACGCTCTGTTCATTTGTTATAAAGAGTCTCCCGACAATGCGCGTTCAGTTGCTTTCTCTTTAAATCTTAATTTTAAATCACTCTAAGCAGAAAGTATACATTTTATTCCAAATTTTTTTTAGCAAATCTAGCATTTAAACCGGAAGTCATTATGCAATTATCTAAAAATAATTGCGTATGGATGGTAAAAAATGGTATAGGCTTTGCAACTACTTCCCAGGTTTAAAAGGTCAATACTGACAATTTTATCAGTCAAAGTGGGCGCGGCATATCAGCTCTGATAAGTTTTTAAGGCGATATGGTACCCTAAAAATCATTAAACTGTCGAAAAAATTTTTTTGGCTTATTTGATACCTACCCGAATCCTTATAAATATGCCTGCAAAATTTCAAAGCTTTACCTGCATTTTTCATTAAGTAATGGAGCAATGTTTGATGCTAAACAACAACTACCATGCCTACATTTCAGATTATCTGCTAGAAAAGAGGCTGATAAAAAATGAATTAATTATTTTTCTAATGCGCATCAATGAGATTGACATTATATATGCAGCAATAAATCATTTTAAGAACGAATTGTGCAATTCATGCAAAAATTCTAGTTTGTGAATAATTTACTGAAGATCAAATGGATTTGGTCAAGATTTAAGAGTTGTGCGTGCTTTTTATGATATTATTATGAATGAAATTAAAACTTCAAAACGGATTCTCTCAAAGCACAAATACTAAATCTCATTTTATAACTCAGATAATTAAAAATCTAATTCGCAAGAATAGAAAAACTGTCCCATTTTTATATATTTGTTTTTGGTGATATATATATATATCCCACATGTGCGAGATTCAACACTTTTATTATTAAAATATTTTAAGATATTTATTTAAATAAATGCACATATACAGTTCTTAGATTTTGATGTATTTTACCTATAAATTGTTTTTGATTTTGCTTTTGTTCGTGTACAATATTTAACGTGCGAAGGTTTTAAAATCATGGAAATAAAAAATAAATGCATAAACATCTTTTGTACATGTTGTGCATTAGCTCTGAGCATGGCATTAGCTCTGAAGTGTGTGTATTTATTTATTTTTATAATTATTAAGATAAAGTTTTATGAAATATTGATCTTTAATTCGTTTTCTTCTATATATTCATTATGGCAGTATACTGTTTAATTGCTGTATATTTGTGAAATTTTTTATGATAAGTAGTTTTAATTAAGCTAATTAACATTTCATAAAAGGTTCAGACTATTCGATGAATATTATATCATGCTATTCATGGAAAGAAAACTTCAAACTCATATTTCTCCATGCTGAATTTTCGTACATATACTGTTATTGAAAACCCTAAGGCTTTTTTGATAATTGAAGTATGGATTTGAAATTTTTTATACATGTTTTGAAATGTATGTTTTGTAAAATTGTGCATCGAATTAGCTCTAACATGTTTAGTACTTTATCTAAAAAAATTTCAAATTCAAAATTAATGTTTTTTTGGAAATTTTTGGAAGTTTAACTATAAAAAAACTAACAAAAAATTAAAGAGCAGCAGCAGAAAAACACCCATGCACAGTTTTATGTAGTATATTATAAGGTACTTGGGAAAAAAATTTTAAAGAAAAGAGACATTTAAAAACGCCTTAAGGATTTAAAAAATGCTTAAAAAAGCTAAAAAAATTTAAGTTTTTCAAACATTTTGTAACAAATTAAAAAAGTTTTGTATGGAAATATTATTAAATATTAATCTTTATGAAATGCAATTAAAAACTAATATCAAATATTAAAAATTAAAAAAAACTTGTAGATGGTACCATATCGCCTTAAGTCCCTTTATTAACCTTCTAATTCATATAATGGCAAATGTTATATCCCTGGAAAGGTTCTGAACTGAAAATTTCAAAAATATCGAAAACTCAAAATCGGTTTTTGGAAGATATATAGACTACTGACTCCCCTTAAATCTGTTTTAAATTCAAATTGCATTTGATACAAGTATTTTATTATAAATTTCATTTTAGAGCTTAAGAAATATATACCCCTTTCAATTAAATTATTCGACTACCCTAAAATTGTGAATTTTGCCAAAAATTGACAAATTTTTTTAATGATTTTATTTTATAGGCTATCTTGTTAGCTTTATAAAGATATCAAGTTTATTATTTTCCGTTTACTAGAACAAAAAATACAAGTGTTTTAGTAAAAGCAGATGCCATTACTTTAAGCTTGATATGTCATACTTTAAAACGCGTTTTACTCAAAATGTGTTTTTTTTTAAATTCTCAAACGCGGTCAGCGATTGCTAAAAAAGTTTTGAAAATAATTAACTCAAATGTTTTGGGTATGTTCTATATAATAGTGGAAGTATTTTAACCTTCAGATTTATCGATCCCTGTTTTATTACAAAATTTATAGTCCCATATGGTAATATAATCACTGTTTTTTAAGCAATTTTATATAATATCTAAGATAAAGTGCTCTAGTTTTTGTAAAAATTAAAATATCTCTTATCCTGAAGGTCATTTTAAAAACGAATAACATAGCAACACATCAAAATAGAAAAATTGAAAATTTGTGCATAAACCTTTGGTACAGAATGGACCGCGTTTATGTTATTTTTCGTCAATTTTTACCCATTTGTTCCCATTTTAGTATTAATAATTTATTTTTCTCTTCTTAATTTTAGCATATTTTTTTAAAAATGTACTAAACAAATATAAAATCCAGAAAAAAATCTCCATAACTCAATTTTTTCAAAAAAAAAGTTGTCGCAACCAGTCGGATACTTTAAATCAACAATACATCCTGTTATACCTACAACGCATTTCCCTATGAAAACTATAACAAATTACTATACGATGATACAGTGATGTTTCATTTCCCAATTCCTCTGGCTAAATCAACAAATTTACTTAAAAATGTAACGGGAAAAGACTCCTGTCTCGATAACATTGCTATCTAAACCTTAAACAAACCAAACCGGACGGTTTCACTTATTTCTGAGCAACATGTCGAAGAAAAAAAGACCACCGCTACTCACCCCCCCCCCACACACACAAGGGCTTATACTACATCGTCGCACTAAGTACTTTTTTGTTCAGCTACAGCCTCGGGATTAGACAAAAAGTGGTTGTTTTTCCAACCGAGCAAAATTTCCAGAAGACGACGACGCCTTTATTTTTGTTTTCACTGCCTTCTGGTGTCCGGGAGATTTTCAGGGGACGGCGAGTCTCGTTGATCTCCCGAAATCAGTGCCTCTGCCACTGACAAGGAGGAGACTGAAATCCCCTGGAGTCCAAAGCCGCTGTGATTAAAGAGTACTTTGTGCACAGTCGAAAAACTACTTCTGAAAACAACATCTGTGTCGGACGTGGTTGTATTTACCCCTACAAAATCCGCGCTGCAGGATAGAGAGAGGGAAAAAAGTAACTATACTGCCAACCCTCCCTCTACTCACTCATTCGCTTGTGGGTTGTGCATAACAGGGGGACAGCTTTCACAAAAGGGAGAAAGGGAAGGTCTATTTTAGGATTGTTTTTTCGGAGGGAAAAAATTCCCCCCATTTTTAAGCTGATCGAGTGGTTATTAGGAAATATGTGCAGGGAATTAAGAAATTTAAAACATACTGAGATGACACTTGATAAGGAGCTTAATTATAAGAGGGTAGTTTGTGTATGTTGTAGATAAGAGGGTGAAGATAAAAGTATGTAATTCTTCGTTCCAAAATCAGGGTCTTATAATGCTGGCAACGGCGCTGATGTAACTGATGTTAATTTCGTCACCGATTATTCCTTTTAATTTTTCTTAAAGATGCAATGACGAGAAATTTTGTTTTCCCACAGTATTTTCTTTACACTATGCTTAAACATATCCTCAATACTAAACATTTAACACAAAAGAATTCAAGATTTAACTAGAATAGTGCTTCTCAAAGCTTCAGTGTTTGCGACCCAATATTCAATTATAATTTTCATCGCGCCCCTCTATACAATAACATCGTATTTAATTCAGTACTACTATACTTTGACGCTAAAGCTACAATCCACATTTAACCTCTTAAGTACCATCTTCGTATTTCTATCAATCAGCCAAAGTGTTTATTTCCCCAGACGTATATATATACGTCTTTCCGAAGTACGATCCTTCCTTATATACTCATATTCATAAAATTATTCCGAAGGCTTTGAAATGCAATAAAAGGACCTTGACAGTACTTGCGAAGAATTTAGTTATTTCAGAGGATCTGCTTATTTATTCCTCTCCATTCCCAATACATCACATACTCGCGTCTACGTATGAAACAGTTGCATTGAGGGAGGGGGTGTATCGCGTAACTTTTAATCGGCAGTTGAGGCATTAATTATTAACCGTACAAATTATCAAGATAAGTGTTAATTTTTGTATATAAGTTTATATTACAAGTCCATGGGGGTCATTGGTAATTATTAATGTTGTTCTTAACTTAGTATTGTTATATTAATTGCAAATACATTGTGCAGTACTGATATATTTAATCGTATTATATCACTGTAAATGTGTATTTTATTTTTTGTTATGTCAGAATGTATTTTGTTTCACTTCCTTTCAGTAAATTAATTTTTCAATATGCTTGCGCCTTCCTCAGAGAGTTATCACCTCAGAGAGTTTAGAATAATATGAAAAGTAAACCGATTGAGTTGTTGATGGAAACATATACTTTACTCCATATTGTTACGGATCTATACGCTTCCTTTCACTAACCCTCTTGGGAAATCTTTGGGGCTATGAAAAATAACAACTTCTCTTAAAAGAAGACGTGATATGCAAATTAAGTTTATTATATATAGTTCAGGTTCGCTTGCTAGGGAGTTAGAAAATTAGTTAACAAAAGGTGACAAAGTGAGATATAAGTAGAAGAAATACGGAAGAAGGTTAGAAAGTCCGTGTGAGAGAATAAAGACAGGAAGATTATATTTATAAATAAATTGAAAGATTACGCCTTAATATATAAGAAGACTGCCTAAAGTTGAGGTATTAGTCACCTCTATAATACGTTTGATATTTAAATTATTAAAGAGGTTTAAGTGGCAATTTGTTACACATCTACCGTGTGAAGAAATATTAAGGTAGAAGATTGATTAATACAAAGTGGCTAATTTATTAGATGTATTCTCCAAAAACACGACTCTCGTCCCCTCCTTTGTTGACTAATCAGAAACATCCTATTTATTGTGATTTATTCAATTGTTTTTGAGTTAATTTAAACGCTGAATAAATAATTTGAAATGATCATGTCGAATCCTCCTTCACTTCCTCCTACACTTTTAGACCCGGTCTCGGGGTAGACGGGAAGGGGGTTTATTACAATATTATTCAATTTATTTCAGCGGCAAGAGGTTTTCTTTATTTCGAAACCTCTTCATGCTACAAAATACACAAAGAATTTTTAAATTCCTTAAAATACTTAAAGAATTTTAAATTTTTTACTTCGTAATTTTTTAAATTACGCACGCATTAGCGCATGAATAATTTTTAAAGTCACGATCAAGTGTATCATTTAGAAAAAAAATTGCTGACCCAAACGCTCAACATTTTTATTGTTAGTACGTTTTCGCATTTATGCAGTTTTCTTTAAGCGGCACATACTAATTTCACTCATACACTCATCCGAGACATCCGGAACTGTTAGACCAACAGCCTTAAATTTGACAAACATGTTTATTTTGTTGAGAAAAGATCCACTAAGAATGAGCTTTGCAAAAAATGGACTCCCAAAGAGGTGTTATATGTAAAAATTCCCTTTTTTTTAAGAAAAAATCAACTCTAACAGACTTAACATATGGTAAACATGTTTCTTTTGTTGAGTAGGGACCCGCTATAAACGTGTTTTATAGAAATAGACCCCGAGAGAAGGGTTATGGGGGCCAAAAAGACAAATATACTTCCATTTTGGAAATTCTTGCACTATTTAAATCAATAGACGAGGATTATGAGAGGGTATTTCGATATAATCGAAAGTTAAATAATAATCTAGGTATCAATATTTTTTTTTTAAAAAAAAGCAAAATATGTTAATTTAACATCAAGAGAAGCCCCACCTAGAGAAGGGGACGGGCAATGAATTGTTCTTTATGTAATTTTTGATGATCTAATTACCAAATATCAATTAACTTTTAAATGAGTGAGTGAGTGAATATTAACGTCACACTGATTAGCAACACGAGGGCTTTTGGCGACGGACCGCGCTAATTTTGAACCATGGTCAAGTGACGCGGACGACACCTGAGCTGGCACCCCTCTCCTAACTACCACACCACACCAACGAGAGGACGTTTGAGCTCTCGACAGATTTAACGTGCATCTCTCCCCTACACGGCGGATCTTTAGTGGTACTAGGATCGAACTCATGACACGCTAGCCATGATCCGATGCCTAGACCACTTGGCCACCACGGCCACTAACTTTTAAATGAAGTAATATTTCAAAAAAATCATTATTCAAACAGTACAAAGAAGGTGTACATACATGTTCAGAGTTAAAATTTCGAGAAATTGTGACCTGAATAGTAATTTATATTTGGGAGAAATGAATTTCAATGACAATTCAAATTATGTTATGCGAGTTATTAAAAGTCATGATGGAATGATGAACGTTTCGATTTTATACAGCCAAAGACCACCTTTTACTGTTTTGAGTGTTGAATACACTTAGAGTAATTGTCATTCTTTAAATGTATGAATTTTGAATTTTCATTATGATGCTGAATTTATATCGATTCCAATGAATGCCAGATTTAGAATTACGAAGCCATTCTGCATATTAATGGATAATAAATTCCTTAAAAATGAAATTTCGATAACACTAGTGAATCTATAAATTTTATTTTATGATTTTTTTTTTTTTTTTGCTGAGTCTTAATATTTTTTTAACAGTGCATTAAAAAAACAAGTACTATAAAAAAATTTTTTTAAGTCAATTCCTACTTAGATTAACAAAAAAAATTATATTAGTTAATTTTTATTAAATAGTTACAATCAATATAAATATGTATATACATATGACAGAATCACAAAAATAAGTGGCAATTAATTATAATTAAATTTTATTAATTATAATTAAAGTATTATTGTCATCCAAAACAATCGTGTACATAAAATTTCAGTTCAACTGAATGCTATGAAACGTGAGGGGAAAAAATCTTTTAAGGTTTTGACCCAAGTCGCTAAAAATGAAGCCACGTGACTGCATCTGTAATTCTTTAAATGATTAAATTAAGTTTAATTAATTATTATTAGCTTATGGTATTGTTACTGAAAACGATAGTGTATAGAAAATTTCAGCTCGCTTTAAAATGTGAGAAAAAAACCTTTTTCAAGTTTTGACACAAGTCACCAAAATGGTCGCTAAGTCGCCAAAAATAATGCCAACGTGGCTGGTTTTTGTAATTCTTAGAATGAAAAGTTTTAATCAATTAATTTTTATTAATTACTGTATTGTCGTCCAAAATAATCGTGCATATAAAATTTCAGCTCAATTGAGTGCTTAAAAATGCATTTTATTAACGATTGAAAATTTCAACAAGATAAATATATAAATATACAGAGAGTGTGAACTAATAGTAGGGATTAAATAAAATTTGAAAAACAATTATTAGGACGCAAGATTGCAAGAAAAGACTTCGTGAAAATTCGGAAAGTTTTAGTAAGTATTTCATCCTTTTTTTTTATTCTTTTATTTTACAAATAAATAGACTCTTTGTTGACAACTATATGACGTTTCCATATTTAAAATAAAAACAGCTGAAAGAAATAACACTAGTTATTTATTTAAACGTAAAAAGTATTTTTAAAAATCTAATTAATTGAAGAATACTCAAATTGTTAAAAAAGTGTTACAGCAGCGCTATAATTTTAAAACGTATTTTATTTTTCAAATAGGCTTGTAGATATTTAAAACATAAGAAAATTTTACGAAGTAATGTAAATGAAACCTTTAGATATATTTTTCCCGATTCTGTTTATGTGATAAATATTCTAAGAATTTACTAGTCAAAAGTTGTAACAAAAGTTGAAACATATCAAACGAAATAAAAAATTTTAAAACTTTAATCGCAAAATGTTTATCTCCCTAAGCACTAAATTCCCAGCTGTCGCCTAGCTTACATTTTTACAAAGTTGAAACTAACTTGAAACTTAGAGAGCTTATTTAGAAAAACATAAAATTATGTATTTGATACTTCATCTTTCGTATTATAATTGTTGCTTTGTTAGAAAAATCCTCTGCATATCGAATTATCTTCCTGATTCGAAACAAAGTCTACAACTGGAACTAGAGGAGGAAAAAACTACACTCTATTCTCTCGAGTTTCGCTAACACCGTGTTGCCAACGATTGAATCGAAATACTTTTTTTCTGTGTCTCCAAACACAAAAAGGACTATTGAGGGAAAAATCTCTGCGAACAGAAGACTAAGCCTCAAGTCTTGCCACTGCATAATTTCAGTAATCCCCCCAGCGGAGTTCACAAATCGTCTGCTGAGTAGAAAAAGAATCTCGAAGTGGATCTGGCAATTGCAGAATTAGAATAAACGTGGCGAATTCGAATGCAAACACTCGCTGAAAGCGCAGAGATAAATGTTAAAAATATCTACTCCGTTTCAAACCCCAATCTCATTATGGCAGAAGCGATTCCCATACCAGCGATACTAGCGAAAGATATGTTAACGCGTTAATCCAGGCGAAGCAAAGCTTACTTCTTTTGTTTACAAATCCAATGCACATGAATGGCTACAATAGAATGGAAAAATAGACTGCTTTTCGACTACTGAGATTTCTAAAGGATGCTTGAGAAGAGCGTAGACAAAAAAAAGCAAAAAAAGAAAAGTCTATTTGCTTTTGAATGTATTCCCCAAAGCTTTAAATCTTGTATTTGAACAAGAGATGGAACAATACCGATTGAGATGCAAAAGGCAAGGGAAGTATCGTCGAATTTCGACACCTTATTCCGAGGAATTTTCCATGGCGCTAATTTTACAGCCATAGATTTCTGTCTCTTTGTTCCACGCTTCAATGTAAATAACATTTCGCTTTGTATAGACGTACTCTTTAGTTTCTAAGGTTTGGGGAATAGGAGTGAATTGTGCGAGAGGTTGCTTGCTGTTACTCTGAGTTTTCCTTTGTCAAAAGAAGAGACTGGAACGTATTGATAATTGAAAGAGCGGGAGGTCGTTCAGAAGTGAAGTGAAGCGAGTCTTGAATGCAAAATTACTCATTTGATTTCTTTTTCAATGAGAGACGATTTCAATATGTTGCCAAAAAGGTACGGTGAAAACACATGAGATTTTTTTTCTTTTGCAGAAGAGGAAGCATTGTTGTTATTGGCATTTAAATTTTTAAAAAGAAATGTGCAATGAAAATTATAAAATCTGCTCTTTTGAATGAGTTTTTCTCACGATCAAAAAACTTGTTTTGCCTTTTGTGGTTTTAGCATATTTGGAGGCATTATCCCATAGAACATTTTAAGGTACCAGTTCTATATTTCTTCAATATTTTATGATTTTCCTATTTTTCAATTGCTTTTTTATAAATCTAAAATGCAATTTGGATACTCAACACTTCAAAAATCTCAAACATGCATATTTGATATTCTTTACATGTCCACTTGGGTAGATCGTGGTTATATGGAAAAATTAATTATTAATCTGAATCTACTTATGCGGAAAAAAAGTTCTATGGTATGAAGATTAGCAGAAAAACAAGTAATATAAAAAAATTAAGTCAATTCCTACTTTGAATGGATGAATAGAAAGTAATTTATTAACAATTGAAAATTTGAACAAGATTATATATATATAAAGACTATATATAGAAAGAATTAAAAAAACACGATTTGTCTGCATTGTTGTAACAATGCACACCCAGTTTGGCTAAAAAACCAGTTTTCGACGCCCACTTTTGTCATTGCCTTAACAGTAACATTGTTACAACAATGGAGACGAATCTAAGTTGGCGTCGAAAACCGGTAATTAATTTAATTAGTTGACTGGTAATTAATAAATTAATACTTGAAAAACTGAGTTAACATCAAGTGTCATCCACTACAAGTTTAAAAAAATATTTGAACTTGATTGGATGATTAGAAATTATATTATTAACGATTGAAAATTTGAAAAAGATATATATATAAATGGAGAGAGTGAGCTAATAGTAGGAATTGAATAAATGGAAAAAATAATTACAAAATTTAATATTCCCACAAAGAGTTGAATTTTCGGAAAAATAAGGAAAAGATTTGATTTTTGGTTAAATGATTTTGGACTCAAAACACAATTATTTTTCTGCAATATAAATAACGAAAAGCAATGATTTTTGATAAGGGAATACTTAATAATGAATAGTACAATATACTTACAATACAACATTTCATAACCTCAGCTTTCTCTCTGTGCACCGTTGGAACAGTCCGACCAAAGCTTTTTCGTTTTCCGTTTTATCGTACACTTGAAATTTCGATAGTTTTTTTAAACAAAATATATATTAAAGAAGCTGTTAAATGTATGTGATGGTTTTTTTGTAACTATTTAGCAGATGTCCTGTCATCGCAATAAAAGTAAAAAAGTACAAACATGGTTGCTTTTCATTAATAAAAATTACTTTTTTCCATAATAAGCTCAAATACATAAACTGTATTCTTCTTGTGGCAGTAATTAACATAAAAATTAAAAATTAATTTTATTTTCCGTTCATCTTTTTACCAAACAGAATCCTTTCTGCATAGTTAGGATTTGTTATGTACGGCCTAAATTTTATTCATACACCTATTTCACAATATTGTACAATTTTTCCGCTGTCCAATTTCTTTCATAAAGGGTCTCAGGGGAGTTAACTTTCTCTAGAGGGCTGAAAATATAAACAATATTGAAATATATATAATTCTTTGAAATTAAAATTAAATAATTCGAATCTCTTACACATTATTTATAAAGGAATGATGCTTCAGAAAAGTGTAAAATGTTTAAAATATAATCATAATTTTAAAAATTATAAGCGTATGAAAATAAGAAATATTTCTATAAGAAATATTAATTAAGTTTTACGTTGCGCATGCTATTTTCTAAAGTAGTAACTTTAATTATTAGCAATAAGTCGATTTATAAAGTTAAATGTATCTTTATTACACCGTAGTATTTTTAAATAAATAGAATAATATATTTTTTAAAAATAAAATTAAATAAATTACATTTTCAAAATTTTTTTAAAGAATTTCAACATTTTTTAAATATTTTGAAATACAAATGATATATTATTCTTAAATTAGTGGGATATATTGTATAGATTAAGTAACGATAATATAAAGTAAGTTAAGAGTACGATATATTTTATAATTTTAAAAAGTTTTATTTATCAAAAAAGCTACTATTTTATAAAATAGAGTGTGCAACGCAAAAACTAAATATTTATTACAAAATTATTTCTTATTTGCATATGCTTTCATAATTTTTAAAATTATGATTATATTTCAAACATTGTGTATTTTTTTGAAACCATAATTCTTTGCAAATAATGTGTAAAAGATTTGAACTGTTTAATTTAAATTTAAAAGAAGTATACCTGTTTGAAAATTGTTTTTATCCCCCCCCTCGAGACAAAATTAAGACACCTGAGACCCATAAGTATAAAAATACCGTTTGGTATATCCAAATAATTAAACATGGTAATTTAATATTCCTTACTGAAATTATTTCTGATTTTTTTACCGTGTATATCATCATAATCATCAAGGTTGATTGTTTTTCATGTGCAGTGAAATACTTTAAACGCGAAAACGCTTAAGACAAAATACCAGTTAACATGAAATAAAACGGTGGTCCTAACAAACTACGTATTTTTATGCATTTTTTTTTAACACGAAAAGTTTTCCCTTCCGGGAATGAACAAAATAAAAATCAGCCAGGTAGGTTCATCATTGGAAGAATTAGTTGGAATAGATGATGATAATGTGTGTACAGCCCCAGTTATAGCAGACCAAAACATTTTAGAGTTGGCCAAAAGCTCAAAAAATATCATTGATGCAAATTTAGATAAAGAAAATGAAATGATTAATGCAGCTCCCCTGTTCTCATGTCCTCCAAAATAAGGAACTTCACGAATATGCGCAGCTATTTAGACACACATTCCAATAGAGAAATGCATTACAAAATGGACGGCATCAAACAATTTGTCGAAAATGCAAAAAAACAAAAAAAAAACAAATCAAAATATAAGTTTTTTAAAATTTAAAAAAATTGATTTTTTTTTTTTTTTTTGCAGAAACGCACACAATATTCTTTAACACGAAAAAATATAACTCAATCGCCTCATTTTCGCGTTAAGAGAGTTTCACTGTACATATACATATAACATGGAGATCTCGGATAACTATCTGTAAAACTGTCTTCTTTGCAGGGAAAGTAGAAAAGCAGGATAAACGACCATTGCATTGTGTTGCGTTCCGAATTTCTTCAAATATTTTATATTTTAAGGAATTTTTTTCTTGTTCGAGATCCCTTTCTATCTATATATAAAAATAGTTTTTCGTGATGCTGTAATAAATTTATTTATACATAAATTATATTTAATAGTACTACATAATACACGTAAATTACAATTTTACAATTTGAGCAATGGATATGAATAGTTTCATAATTTGTACAATGTGGGCTTTGTACAGTTTTATAATTTGCACAATGAACCTAATGTTTGGTTCTTCTAATGGCAGACGAGGAAAACTCCCTAGTAATTATAAAAAAATGTGTTGTCGAACTTATCATGGCATCAATTTATTTTAAAAGAAATATTGCTTGTATAATTATTAAAAAAATAAAAATTTTACCCTTCTGATTTCATATAAAAATTTAAAAATTATACTAGTTGCTTTATTTTTAACATCATTAGTTTATTTTTTAAATATTTTAAATATTATATAAGATTACCCATCAAAATATCTAACACACAAGAATTGTTTTAATTATTTCAAAATATCAAGCTAAATACTTTCCAATGCAGGTAACTTACAATTGTATTTTCATGCATAAGCTAATGCTTCTCCAGATGTTTTTAAATATCTTACGCCATTCTTTACGAAGGATAAAATACCTTAACAGCTGTATTATTAGCATATTATAAAACATTTTATTACACTATTTTAAAACAAAAATTATTAAAAATGCCTGCCAACACTTTGAATCCAAATTAATACCTCTTAACACTAGAACGTCCGTTGGTGTCAATTTAACATTGGATCCTGTATACTTTGTTTTCCTTTTCGCAATTTTGCAGGGAATTTGATTTTTCGTGACTTTTAATCCTTTTTTCTGGTGATTACACAGAAAATGTTTTGTAGTTCTAGATTAATTAGGAGAGATTTTCCAACTAAATATACTTAGAACATCCACTGGTGTCATTTCGATATGAAGGCAATTTATCATTATAAAAAGTTGTCGTTCAACAAAATATAGTCCACTAAGAGAGAGTAGATACCATTACTAAAACTAACTTCCCAAAGTTGTATCACACATTTTTTGACCCTGAATACAGTGTTATTGAGTTAACAGTGGAAGTGAATCAATTATACTAAAATTGTTCTGTCTAAGTGTTTCGTTTTATAGTATTTGCTCATAAAAAATTTCTATTTGATTTTCGAACTTAGTCAGAGAAAACTCCATGAAACGATGGTTCTTAAAAATGGTCTAAACCTCAAGAAAATTGCTAATTTTTTGCAAGAGCTTTCTGAGAATGAATTGGTTCTAATTTAGATTCCGATGAAAGCATAAGATTTAATGAAGATGACTGCGAAGAATCTGAAGAAAGTGCAGATGTAATTGATAATATTCCAGTAAATCCTGATATATGTGCCACTAGGGATGGCACAGAATGGATACCGCATAATAGCAATGTTCCTGGCAGATTTTGACTCGAAATGGTTTGCTACAAAGCAGTGTGCAACAACGTTTAGCACAAATATACTGTTATTAATTTCCAAGCCTTTATTTAATGTTCTTTGATGACATGGTGCTCAAAATGTAGTCCATAATTTTTGCAAAGGATTATACTTTCCATGTGGGTCACTTTCCTTACTGAATTTGCCATATACAGTTAAATACGTTTAACACGAAAACGTTTTATTCAAAATATCGGTTAACACGAAACAATACAACGGTCCCGACAAACTACTAAGTAATTCCATGCATTATTTTACTCATAACACGAAAAGATTCCCCTTCTGAGAATGAACAAAATAAGTAAAACACCAACAAAGCAGGTTCATCCTCGAAACAAGATATCAATCATTGGCATGGCCAAGTAATTTTAGCGCGTTTTTTACATGTTGTATTTTACAGTAGGAAAATTCGGGAAAACTATGGGAAAATTTAAATATGATTCGGCTCATCTATTGCACAAATGCGACCAAATGCTGAAAACCCGAGGTCAATTGGTTGCTTATTGGCTGAGAAAAAGGTACGACAAAATATGGAAAGAAGACGAAGACGAAATTTGCGTCCTAATAGCGACACGTGAAAAACGCGCTGAAAATTCATTGCAGTAGATTATAATGTGTGCACAGCCCCAATTATGGCAGACAAAAATATTTTGGAGTTTTTTCAAAGCTTAAGAAACATCATTAATGCTGATTATGATAATGAAATGAAATAAATAATACAACTCCTGTTTTTAAGTCATCCAAAATGGGGAAAGTCATGAAAAGTATGCGCAGTTATTTAGATGCACATTTCAAGTTTGAAATGAATAACCAAATGGACTAAATCGAACAATTTGATGCTCAAATAGGCAAAGCAAAGAAACATTCAGACTATTTGCCAAAAACTCAATACATGTGTTTTATTTTTCAAAACTTTGAAAATTTTGTATTAAGTTTCGTTGTGAATGTTTTTGTAACGTGGAATGTTTTGTATTGGTATATATACATATCTGTGTAAATAAAATGTACTCTAATAAACTTAATTTTGTTGAACATGTTATTTTTTTGCAATATCCCTTAACACGACAGGAAAACTTTCTTTAACAAGATAAAATATTTCAGTCTGTGTTAAGCGAATTACACTGTATTTCCATTAAAACGCCATCTGCTGGAGATTTTTGAACTAAATTTATGCTCTTGAAATTTCTTGATTGTATCTCGTGTATAATCTTTTATTCAAATTTTATGGAAATCCACACAATAGTTATAGCTGAAGGATGCTATTTATAGAGGAAGACTATAATTATAACTATTCTGTATATAACTCAGAATATTTAAAACAATTTGAGGTTAGCTTAATATTTTCTTTGATATTCAAGAAAAATTTATATAATTTAAAGGATTGCTTGAATACAATATTGGAGAAATTCTATATAAAAAAATTAGATTTAATTTTTATTTTAACAGTGATAGCAAGAACAGTAAACAAATGCTAAATTCCATAGTAAATGTTTTATTTCAGTCTATTTTATCGCATCAAAATAAATACTTAATATGGAGTTTAAAGATGAAAATTTCAAGTTTAGAAGACAACAGAATCATTGAAATTTAAAACTTTGACGCATTTAAATCTTTAGACAACTGAAGATTAATGATTTCGTTCTCCCTTAAAAATCCCGAATCGTAAAAGAACCAATCTTTTCGTAACTATATATAACAACAGAGGAAGATTATGTTACATCCAACTAAAAGCTGGATGTTTAAAATTTCAATACAATACATTTATTTTTGAAGAAAAAACAGTAAAAGGGAGAATATAAATTAGCGTACATTTCTTAAGAAATAAATTGAATTTATTATTTTTTGCACAAACAAAGAAAAAAAATACAATGAAACTAAATTAAAAATTGTGCCGGAAAATATAGCAATTTCAGCGAAACACCACAGTTTAATAGACCCATCTATCGCAAAACCCACCCCATCCTTATTTCAGAGCTAAAAAAAAAGAAGAAATATAAAAAGAAAAGAAAAGAAAATGAATTGAAAGACAGTGAAAAAACGTATAGCATCTCTGTAAGTCTAGTTGCAACGTAATTACTGAAGCCAAGAGTGTAAAATGCAACTGATCCATCGGTTTCGCCCAACATTGGCGCCGCGCAGACATCGGGAAATTAGGCGCCACCAATCCCCGGTTGGATAAATGGTTGGCGGTCCCAGTTAATAAAACCTCCCTAAACCCCCAACAGCGGATATCTGGTGTAATCTACAGACGATAAGGAAGCATAAACCTCCCTTGACTGTAAAACAGGCTTCGCTGCGGAAAGCAATAGACTGCCGGAAAGTTTCACAAAAGGGGTTAGGCAGAGAAAAAATGAGCCAAACATGTCAGGTTTGGCTGTCTCGTTTTTGTAAGTTATTAGTTGCAGTTCGGTTTTATACAGTCGCCTCTGGCGCATATTGGTTGACGGGTGTAATTGTAGAATTAGGATTCTTTCAATTTTTTCTCCTTGATTGTTCGCGGAGGAGAGGAAGTTTGTGGCATATTAAAAGTAGAAATTGCTCTAAAAAATACATTATATTTTTCTTGTTTTTTCAGTGAATTGTTTGTAAACAGAAATTGAAAACGATGTATCCTACTGAAAAATAGTAACTATTTTAATGAAGTATCGAGTTTTTATACTTAACTATAAATTTCATATTCAAATTAGTGTTTTTGTGCATAGACGCGACGGTGTCTGTTTAAATTATATTTACTATCATACCTTAATGCTTCTGAAACTTTCAACATTTGAAACCCAATTTTCAATCATAACTTTCATATACCTCTCCCTTTTTCCTACAATAATAATGTACTTTGATGCTAAAGCTACATACGTTTTTAATTATAAACCGTAACAAATTATCAGGATAAATATTAAATTTTGTATCTGAAAAACCCATGGGAGTCACTTATTACTATTAAGCTTGTTCTTAACTTAGTATTGATAAATTAATTATTAAGTACATTCTACAGTACTGATGCATTTATAAGTATTTTTTATCAGTGTAAATGTGTGTATTTTATTTTTTATTATGTCATAATGTATATATATATATATTGCTTCTTTTAAAAGTTAATCCTTTTTTAAAAATCTTTTAATTCCGGCTTTTCGATATGATCGCGCGCCCAAGTAGAGTTATCATGCTTCCACCTAGGGGGACGCACGTACTTAGATCTTCAGTGATGTACTAATAATTTTTTACAATATAATTAACTGGTAAGTTGATTAAAATGTCTTAAATCTTTTCTCTACCTCTTCCATATTCGAGTTTATCTTTTGAATGATACATATTTGAGTAAAAAACAAAAACAAATTTATGAATCATCTTGAAATATTTCGTTTACTAATTTTGCACTAGAAGAAAACTGAAGTTTAAATTGTGACTTTCTAAAAAGCACACAATGATACAGTAATTAGAGAAAAATTATAAATTTCAAAAATGTAACTAAAAATAAATGTTTCATAACTCTAAGGTATTCCTCTCAATTTTAAATTTATCTGTTTATAGGATATTTCAGTTTCCAAGAGTAAATTTATGTACTTTTTATAATTTATGTATATAAAATAAAAATGTGTTTCTTATCATACGAAAAATTTCCTTCATACGAGGAGTGACACAAAGAAACGAGACTGGTCCAATAAATCGTTGCAACTGCAGAATCAGTTTCCGTGACATTATCACCTTCAAAGTAATTCCTTTAAGCATTTACAAACTTCTGCGTTCAGTGTTGCCATTGCTGGTAACAGTTCTGGTAGGAGGGTTTTGGAAGGCCCTTCAGGAGATTGATTCTCCGTTTTTGCCTAAACCACTTCAACTGAGGTAAAATGTGTTCCCTTTAATCAAGATTTAGCTGCAGTAAAAAAATGAAGTCGCATGAGGCCAAATCAGGCGAATAAGGAGGATGCCTTATCATAATAATGTTTTTGCTGATCAGAAACTGCTTGATAGATAGAACCGTGTGCATTGTCTTGGTGCAACAGCTATCCCTAACTCCCAAAAAAATTGGCTTTTTTTCTCTAATTTTTTCACAAAGTCGTTTTAGTAGTTCAATGTAGTTTTGTTGATTAACAATCTGACCACTGATATGAGTGGGAACCCAGTCATATCACGAATTTTGGCAATGTTTTGGTCTGTAATCGCTTACCTTGGGCGCAAAGTACGTTCATCATCGTCCACACTGTCCCTTCCCACTTAAAACCACTTATACCATTCAAACACATGTTCGCGAGACAAAGTTTCATCACTGCAAGCCTCGGTTAATATTTGAAAAGTTTTCGTTGCTGATTTCTGAAGTTTCACAGGAAACCTGATGTTGATTCGAGAGTTTTCCGGTCGTGTTCACTCAATGATACAGTTCTCTCAACTGGCGTACTAGATTAAAGCGAAACTGACCACATGGACAGAGGAGGAGTGTGGGATGACGTCATCAAAACAGCTTTTGCCAACTCCACTCTTTTTTCAAGCTACACACTTAGTCTCGTTTTTTTGTGTCACACCTTATCTCTCTCTCCTAAGTTAATAAATACAATATTGATATCAGAATTTTCTTAGATAGTTTACTACATAGTAACTTTTCTTTCAAAATAAATAGAACTGATTTTATACGGAGAAATCCTTTAATAATTTCATTTATAAATACGAAATACATTTCATTCTAATTCACGAAGTAATGGTCTTGCAAATAAAATCTATTTAAAGATTGATTTATGTAACTGTGCAGAAGTTTTCATCATAATTGCCTCTTCATAATATTTTCTTCTTTTCATATTATGTTACGGAATATATTCTAATTTTTTTACTTTTTCATAATATTGTTCTTCTTTCTTATGTATATTATTTTATTACTTTTTTTAGGTATTTTTCATAATATTTTACTTTATGCACACAAAAATCTACATATTGAATAATTTTAACATGTCTTAGTCACAATAACTAAATTAAAAATAAACAATTATTTAAATTATAGAAAATTCCTGCATGGTATATATACATAATATTCTTATACCTTTTAAATGCAATGTCTTAGAATTTTTTTTTAAAAAAACATAAATAACCATTCAGTAATTTTGTTTTATGAACCATGCAATAATTTTATTCTAATTCACCATAAAATATACGAGAAAATAATGTTTGAAAAAATTATTTAAGTTAAATAAAAATCTTTTTTTCCCCTCTTACTAAATAACTTTCAGGAAATTTAAATCGTATAAATAGTACATTATAAACTTATAAGTAAAAATAATATATTATGCCCACAAATAAATTAATTTATACGGATATATTTTTTGTTAATTAATTAATACGGATATTTCCTAATTATTCTATACAGATTGAAGCACCAATTTTCTGTTTAAAATCAACCAATAGTTTTTTTTACAAACAAATTAAAAAACAACGAATTTTAAAGTACCTATTAATTTTATTTGCTTTATTAAAAATCAGCATTTCTGAATTAAGAGTACTTTATTTACATTTAATTTATAGTTTCGAAAAAGTTCAAGGCAAAAAATTTACTTAGACCATTTTATAATTGTAGTAGATTGTGGAATTTATATTTCTTTTGATATTTATATATATCAGAACTTATATATTATTTCAACTTTAAAAGTAATTAAAATTTTCTATTACAATTATTTTTGACGTAACAAACTTTTTCATTTTAAATCAAGATTCTGAAAATCTTAATTAGAGCATTTTCTTCTTAAAAAATCCACTTAAAAGGTCTCAAAGTATTTCACGAATAATATTTATACGTGCTTATTAAGATTTAACGTATTAAAGAAAATATGTAAAAATTTTAATTTAGTTATTACTATGATAGTTTAAAATTATAACTTAAAAAATAATTTAAATCTAAATTATATGAATCAGTTACTTGGTTTTTTTAACTGTATAGTAATTAATTATAAAGAGAAAGCAGTTTATCTACAAAAATATTTGCACATTTTATTGTGAATAAATTATTACACTAAATAAGACGAAAAATTATAAATTTAAGGATTCAATTCAAAGAAATCATTTTAACGCTCATTTTACAATTTAAAATCTAAGACGTTAAGATTTCTTTTTTCTTTTCCCACTGAAAATGAATAGGGAAGCAAACCAAACAAAATAAACTAAACAAACTGAAGAAAATGTAAAGAAATAAAATTTTCAAGAATTCCAAGGTGAAGTTTCTGAACTTTTAATAAATCTATAGAATTTACTGACGATTTTCTTTTGCTTTAAGAATTCTGAAATTTGTTCCTTAATTCTGTAGGATCTTTTGTTTGAATTGGAGGTGGCAGCAATTCTCTGGATATCGAAATGTTTGTAAGAGAAAATATTGATTTTAATATATAATAGAGCCTCGTAGCCAATAATATTCACTTTAAAAATATGAAACCGAAAATTAATTGAATATTTTGTCATTCTGTAAAAAAAAATGTATTTTTAATTCTTTCGTTTGAATTTTGAGTGTTATTAATATTTATATTTAAACCAATCGAATAAATAAAACTTGTATGAACCAAAATACTACTTTAATCAAAACATGCTTCTAAAATTGTTACTAATTGAATTTCATTAAAAAATACTATTTTATGATTCTTTTAAAATAAAATTATGCAATATTTTTTAATTAAAGAAATTGCATTTCTTAAGATCAGAATGAATAAATGAAATTAAATTCGGTTTGCAATTAAAAAGTAACTAATAAATATATATCTCTGTATTAGTTAAGAAAATAGGGATCTTAGGATGAAGCAATATTAGGATTTTAAAACCAAGAAAAAAATGTAAACTATACGAAAAACCTATTTAAACATGATACGGGTATTTTTGAAATTGGTTTCAAAGAACAACTACATGCTTAACCAACATACAGTGCATGCATGTACATAAGTTTCTTAAACTTTTAGAATAATAAGCTGAATATGTGAAACTTTTCATAATAAAAAGAAACAAATATCTACTTGTTTCTTACGTTTTTTTTATTGAAATTAAGTGAGTATAAATGTATTTAAAAAAGAATATGCAGAAAAAAAATTAAAAATTTTTTTAAACTCTTAAACTGCTGAATATTTCTTTACTACATTAGATTATAATTGTAATTCATAAAAGTGTCGTTGGTAATACATATTCTTAAAATAATTTTTAAAAGATTTTGTACTTGATAAAAAAAATAGCATTTAAGGTATCCGAACACGTTGAAAATGACCAAATTCATTCAAGACAGATATTTTTGTTTTTTATTTTACTGAATAGAGCTATCTTTTGACTTTAAAAAAGATACTTTGTTTCGTTTCTACACTACTTAGAGACCAAGTTACAATCCATTTTATAAAGTTAGAAAAACCGGAAGTGGGTTTTTGATCTACCAGAAGTGGGCATCTAAATTGCTCAAAATCTATCATGGCGAGTCTGATAACTCAAAATATTACGAATGTATTTCTATAAAACTTTTTGAACCTGATATTTATGTTATTTCCTAGAGAATGTACTAAAATATTTCTTATTGTATGAACACTTTTTGAGTTAGGGTTTGTTATTTAAATAATGGTCTCATAAAAAATGTAACATTTCTTATAATGTTTACTCAATCAGCTCTAAAATTTTCAAATTTTATTAAAAAATTTAAATTTTAGTACATTTTCTAGATAAATGCATCTAATTTGTTTTAGTATTTTTTACTTTTACTAATATATGTTTATTTCTTTTTCATCTAACTGCTTTGAAGGTTTTCAAAAATATTGCTAAAATTTCACTTATAATTGTGATTTGTGTAAAATTCAGGTAATTTATTTTAAATTTTGATATTTAAATATAGTAATATTTATTGGTATTGAGTCCTAAAAGAGCATTTATAATGTTTTAGTATGTTTTTTTGTCAAAAAGACTCCGAACATGTTCGGATACCTTAACCAGAAATTATGTGTTTCGGTTCAAGAAAACCAAAATGAGTACTTATAACTACTTTTAGAAGTACTATAAATTTATTTGCTTAAAGGAGTTTAATTTTTCTTCACAAATTCTAATTTTGAATACATGTATTACCATTAAAGTATATAATTCAGTATTTTTATAGAATAACTAGGTATTTTTCATGAAATAACTACACAAGTTAAAGTACATAATAGCTGAAAAATTTCATAACCTATTTATTACATGAAATAACTAATGACAAAAAAATAAACAATTTCAAAGTTATTTTATAAATTAATTGGTTATAAATAGCTAAAATTGTTTAATAAATGCATTTTATTCCTATTACGGATGATTAATTGATAAATAATAAAGAAAAGCGGATCATATAATTTATTATTGCTCATTTTGCTAACATTATTTAAACAGAAAGGGAAAAAACAATATGTTTCAGAATTAGTTATATTTAAATATTAACAAACAATACATGCTGTGAAGAAAAACTACTGCTTCATTAAAACATTGTGTAAACTTTTTCAAAGAAAATTGTAAGAGCATATTCATTTAAATTTTATGAAACTTCTTTATTTTAATTTTCATTATTTAGTAGAAATAAGGATTGCTGTGATGAAACTTTGAGCTTCATTGCATATTATTTTTGAAACAACCAGACTTTTTACTATTACACATTTTTTTAAACGAGCAAATGGTGTGATGGTTCAAAACTGACTAAAAGTACCTATAACCGGTTCAAAGAACTTTGGAGTAACGTATTTCGTACATTAACATTCTAGCAATCATTATTCTATAGAATATCTAGCTAAATCGTAGAATCCAATAATTTTATATACTTTAACTGACTTGTCTAGTTATTTCATAAAATACCTAATTATCCTATCAAATAACGGATTTCACACTTAAATGGATTGCAGATAAACATTTGTTCCTAAGAAATTATGAACTGATTACACTGGTCACCACGACTTTTCTCTCATGAGTACCATAGTTGTACTTAATGTAGTTTTTTATCGTGTTTTCAAATATGTATTCGGAGTTTCTCCATCAGCCACAGTTTATTTAATTTTAATTTCAATTAATGTATTTAAATATTTTTTTAATAAACGACCATTTGTCCATTGTAAAATAAAAACTCCTAGAACATTGTAAATGTGATGGAACCACATGAGCTAACTCAAATGGTATCATTGCTACTGTTGTGAAAGTTCAGACATGTACAGACACTTTGGCACCAGACACAACAGACATGGTCTAGACTAGCATGTATTCATTAGAATGATGTCAGTTGTGAGATAGTAGTGAACCAGTAATCACGTAATTGTGAGTTCTTTGTGTCTGGATTGTTGTATGTAACGTATTTACAAATTTATTTCTTTTAATTTGTTGTTAGTTGCAAAATGCATAGAGCTTGTTTAAATCATCATAACAACTTTTGTTACATATGTGGTGAAGTGACGCTCAAGTCCCAAAGGCGAAACCTTATTCCATTAGTAAGAAAGTGTTATGAACTTTATTTTGGGTGTAAAGTGGGGGACCAAACAAGGACCTGGGCCCCACATATGTGTTGTTTCTCGTGTAGTAGGCTTCTCACTGCATAGAAGAATGGCACATGCTACATCCCATTTGCTATCCCTATGATTTGGAGGGAACCCTATGATCACTCCTCTGACTGTTATTTCTGCTTAACAAACATTAAAGGGATTACGTCAAAATCAAAACATACAGTGGTGTACCCTGACTTGCAATCTGCAATGAGACCAGTTCCACACAGTGAAGAATTGCCCATACCAAAGCCTCCAGAATATGTGACATTAGATGAAGAGAGCTCAGATTCCGATAGAAGTAAGGAAGAAGAAACCAGTTTGTGATGATGCAACTTTTGAACCAAGCTGTTCATCTGAGCTTCATTTATTGACTCAAGAAGAACTTAACGATCTCATGCAATATTTAAAGTTATCCAAAAAACAGTCTGAAATGCTTGGTTCCTGGCTAAAAGGATGGAATCTTCTTCAAAAGAATACAAATATATGTACTTATCGTATTCCTCATTCTCAATGTAAAGACTATTTTTCTGAAGAAAATGGCTTAGTGTTTTGTAATGACATTTCTTTTCTTATGGAGACATTTGGTATTGAACATAACCCTATAGAATGGCACTTGTTCATTGATTCCTCCAAAGCAAGATTAAAAGCTGTGCTTCTGCGTAATGGAAATAAATTCCCATCAATATCTGTGGCTCAATCTTCTAGTATGAAAGAAACAAATGAAAACTTTCAATTTATATTGACAAAACTTCAATATGCAGTGTATGAATGGAATATTTGTGGTGATTTGAAGGTAATTGCACTTATTCTTGGTCTGCAGCTTGGTTACACAAAGTACTGTTGTTTTTTGTGTCTTTGGAATAGTAAGAACAGTAAAAACCATTCCATCAGAAAATAATGGCCTAAACGCGAATCATTCATTCCTGGACAGAAAAATGTGAAACATGACGCATTGTGTAATCCTAAAAATGTTATCTACCTCCGTTACATATCAAACTAGGATTAATGAAGAATTTCGTGAAAGCCATGGGCAATACTCCTGGTTTCATGTACTTAAAAAAGAAGTTTCCTAAAATTAGTGAAACAAAAATTAAAGAAGGGATATTTGTGGGTCCACAAATACGATCACTAATGCATGATGAGAAGTTTGAGGAACTATTAAATCCACTGAAGAAAGCAGCTTGGAAAGCATTCAAAAATGTAACTCACAGTTTTTGGGGAAATCTAAAGGTGGAAATTTACCGTGATATTGTTCATGATCTTATAACATCTTATAAAAATTTGGGCTGTAATATGTCCTTCAAAATACACTTTCTGCACTTGCACTGAGATTTCTTCCCGGAAAATCTTGGTGCAGTGAGCGATGAGCACAGGGAACGCTTTCCTCAGGATATTTCAGCGATAGAAAAGATATATCAAGGCAAATGGAATGCTAATGTGCTGGCCGATTATTGTTAGACCATCAAGAGGGATACTCCACAGACGAAATATAAAAGAAAATCGGGATTTCTTAATTTTTAGGTGAGTTCAAATGTTCGAATATTGTTTACTTAAGAATGTAAAAAATATTAAAGTGTTTCAAATTATAAATGCCTGTCTCTCGAAAACCTTGCGTGATGAAGAAATATCGATATCATATTTGAATTCAGGAGAAGAAATGCTATCAAAATCACATTTTTCTTTCTGAGACAAAAAAAATGTTTCTTTTTTGTTGCCCAGTGTTATTAATCGCAATATACTAGAGCAATCTATCACTTAATTTTAATTATTTTTGATATTTTGTTCCTCACTCCCCATTTTATTTTATGCATATAGCAAGGTTTACTGCATTTGCGCTTGGCTTGTTTATATTACGTACACTGTAATGATTATAAAGCAGTCAATAGATCAGTCAGTCATTGTTGTTTATTGATCATAATGTAAATAATGATGGAAAAACTTAAACTGTCCCTAGGAATTATTTATCTGCTACTTCGAAAAATTAATTCAATATTTTGTTGTATCTTCTTTAAGAACTAGCAGGGGACCAAATTGGAGAAAACACATTTGTGAATTTTGGATGTCACATATTTCTCTAAGGTATCCAACTATGTTCAAGGATGGAAATTTGAAAAAGCTTGGAAATAAATAAATTTTCTTTGATATTTAATGTCACCCGAATTAAAATATACATATAAAATTGGTTTAAGAATACTATTACAATAACAAGTATTTAAATGTCATTTTCTAGGGGGAAAATTAAGAATGATATATTTTCAAAACATTCTTTTTTTTTATGCACAATAATTATTTACTTCTCTACATAGCCTGAACTAGAATTTTTGAAATATATAATTTAGAAGTGGATTTATTCATATTTTAATACAGCAGAGTAGAGAAGTTTTTAAAAAACACACCAATTATACTTTTTTATTTATAGTATTTCTGAAAATAATTTGAGTTTTTCAAAAACCCTAATTCAAGCTCAGTGGTGAGGTCTAAACTGTATATAAGCAAAATAATATTATAAAACAGTTTCCATAAAATGAAAATGTTTGAAAAATATATAATTTCTTCATTTTTTGTCAAAAAATTGCATTTAAATAGCATTTTATTCTAATAATATTCGCAAAAGAATTTGATATGTACATTCTAATTCATGTGACCTAAATATCCAAAAAAAAGGGGGGGGGATTAATTTAAATGCTTTTTCAAAGTCACAATTTCAAAAGTAATTTAATTTCTTTAGATTATTTTTCTTGAAAACCAATATTTTTTCGATGAGATTTGCTTAACGTATCCGACTACCCTAAAATTGTGAATTTTGCCAAAAATTGATAATGTTTTATGATTTTATTTTATAGGCCATCTTATTAGCTTTATAAAAATACTAAGTTTATTATTTCCCGTGCACTAGAACGAAAACTACAAGTGTTTGTGTAAAAGCAGATGCCTTTACTTTAAGCAAGATGTCATACCTTAAAAGGCATTTTACTCGAAATGTGTTCTTTAAAAAATACTCAAACGTGGCTAACGATTGCTAAAAAAGTTTTGAAAATAATTAACATACACAAATAATTTCAGTTCTGTATAATAGTAGAAGTGTTTTAACTTTCAAATTTATCAATCATTGTTTTATTACAAAATTTACAGTTCCTTATGTGATTATAATCACTGTTTTTTTAAAGCAATTTCATGTAATATAATTAAGATAAAGTTCTCTAATTTTTATAAAAAAAAACTAAAATATCTCTTATCCTGAAGGTCAGTTCAAAAATGAATAACAAAGCAACACATCAGAATTGAAACATTGAAACTTTGTTCCTAAACTCTTGGTACAGAATGGGCCCCGTTTATGTTATTTTTAGCGCGTTTTTCACGTAGTGGAACAAAAGCGCTATTAGGACGCAAATTTTGTCGTACCTTTTTCTCAGCCAATAAGCAACCAATTGACCTCGGGTTTTCGGCATTTGGTCGTATTTGTGCCCTAGATGAGCCGAATCATATTTAAATTTATACATTTTTAATTTTTTTTGTGTGCTTTTTTATAGTTCTGATACAGATTTGTGTCATTATTTCTTTTCAGCTCAATAGTAGTACATTTAGAGGAGTGGTACAGTACTACTTTCTGTTAGTAAAAAGTTCATTAATTGCATTATTGTAAAATACAACATGTGAAAAACGCGCTGAAATTACTTGGACATGCCAATGATTGATATCTTGTTTGTATTTTTACCCATTTTTTCCCATTGTAGTAATAATAATTTTTTTCTCTTCTTAATTTATGCATATTTTTCTCAGAATGTACTAAACAAATCCAAAAACCACACAAAAAAAAATCTTATCTCCATTTTTTTTTTAAAAAGTTGTCGCAAGTAGTCGGATACCTTAAATCCAACAAGCATTAGAAGGTACATTTCAATATAAATTCTACAAGATTTATACACGATAGTAAGGCATAACAAATTGCCACACATTTTAAGTGGCTATTCCCAACATGCAAATATTCTCTATAGAAATTTGGGAGAGATCCAACAGCTATGTCATGGATAGATATGTTCTAATTTTAGTCGTTGATGAATTATTTTGAGAAAAGATGATTGAATATTTACGATAACTTATTACTGACTCAAAAACATCAAAATGTGGGTGACGCGCGCGTTTGGTGACGTTATCTTAAGAGATCCAGAGCATCTCGCATAAACTAACCATTAGACATTTTATTTGACTTTTCAATTTGTGATTAAAGATATATAGTTCTGTATTTAGTACCGGTCACCGATTCCATTTATCATGAGTAATTATCGCTCAATGTTGGTCTATTCATCATGAATGGCCACATAAATAGCCAACTCTGTGATAAGAGAGGGGAAAAAAACAAACAATTTGTTGTATCAGATATATATTACGTGGTATTCAAGCGAAAATAAAGGGGGAAAGTGTATGTAATAAATAAATAAAAGAAAAATCGTAAGTATCTAGGCCACTTCTTCCATTTTGTATTATCTTCCGCTCTTTGGCGCAATGATTCATGGGATAGATTGTCTATTGTCAGCTTAACGGTTGGTAATCAGCAATTTTTTTCCTGCCTTTCCTTTTTCCTTAGATTTTTTCCTCCTCTGCTCCTTCGTATCTTAGGGTCCGATGGCCGAAACGGATCGGTCATGCAGGTTCTTTAAAGGGGTTGCCTGAATCTTAGTCGCCAGTTCGTTTCGCCAAGCTACGTCGCCAGAGTACAGCGGTACTTTGGTAGGGGTATGGTATATGCTGTATCTTTCAACATGTACCATGTGGTACAACAATTCAACTTTAAATTAGTGCTTTGAGGAGAAAGTATTCTAATTAAATTTAATTTTAATTTTCAAGTAAGTGTGAAGTCAAATAATAAAATGTTATGGTTTCTTGCACGCAAACAAAATTATTTAAGCAGATTAATTAAAAATAATTATATGTTTATTTGAAAGGTATCTAATAATAACATCTAATCTAACAATATATTATCAACGATGTTATCAAATCTAATAATACGATAATACCTAAGAAATATTATCGCATCTAATAATATGATAATATCTAAGAAATATTACCAAATCTAATATGATGTTATTTAGGAAACATTATATAATGTATTATCTAAGTAATATTATCTTACTTAATATACTATCAAATCTAACACCATATTATCTAAAAAATATTATCTAATTTAATATATTATCTAATCTAACGTAATATTATCAAAACATATTATCTAACCTAATAAAAAGATATTATCTGGTCTACTTCTATCCACTTGTAATGTTCAGATATATGAATATGATGTAATAACATTTAATAAATTTATATAAATAAGTATTTCTATTGATATACAGTCCTTAATGATTTTAAATACATTTTCCAAAAGAGAGAAAATATTTTATAAATAAAAGAATTCTAAGCAATAAATTTTAAGTATTTAAATAAAAAAATGTTACTTTTAAAACTGAAGTTTTTAAAAACATATTTAAATTAAGAGAATTGACAAAAAAATATCTAATGTAAAACTTAGAAGACAATTTTTTAGGAAATTTCGAATGAAAGCAAAATATTTATTACTTTCTTTTGCAATAAAAACTTGCTCTTAAAGCAAACAAATTAAAATTAAAATTGATTGATCGGTAGATAAACGACAACACATTTAAAAATAATACAAGAGTTGTTGGTGACGGATATCGTAATTTTGAACCGTTGCCAAATGGTGTTGATAATTGTTATTTGCATCAGAGAGAGTTGGGAGCAGTTTAAGAATGCTTATGAGTTCTGATAAAACATCAACTCTCTCTTTCAAAACTTTTGCAATAAAATCTTACTCTTTTGTCTTAAATATATATTGGTCAAATGGTGATGATAGTTGTTATTTAAAACAGAGAGAGTTGGTAACAATTAAAGAATGCCTATGAATTCTGATAAAACATCAACTTTTGCAGAAATTTTTGCAATAAAATCTAGTTTTTGCTTTGAACAATTTTATATTTAGACTGATTGATTGGTAGATAAACAACGACTCATTTAAAAACAGTATGAGTGTTGTTAGAGAGCGTCTCGGAAGATGCAGTGGAAATAGTGAGGCAGAGTTTTGTTCAAAGTCCACGGAAGAATATAAGATTTGCCGACTGTACAATTGAAATGCCCCAGAAAACAGTATGAAACATTTTACAGATAAAAATTATATTTCTAGTCGTACCAATTGTAATTGACACAACAAATAACAGAGGAAGACAAGTGAGCATTTCTACAGCATTACGATCCTTTGATAGAATGATGTAACGAACTGGATTGCAGATTGGACGGTCGATGTGTAACAAGAAGTTCACACATTGTCCATTTGTAACAGAAAAAAAAACTTAATATATTTCATTTACATTCATGTATCACTTATTATAATATGTGCAATAGTTTGGATAATATGATTTTTTAAAATCGGGTTCATCCTTTTCATTCACCCTGTATTATTGTGTTATGTACAACATTCTCACCAGTATTAAGATTCCTTTCTAGTATTGTTTAACGAAACCTTAATTGTAAATAACCTTACCAATTTTTTTTGTTAAATTTTTCATTTTTCCTTTTTTTCATGGAAAATTAAAATAACGAGATTCTTATTTAGTTAAAAAGAAGAGTGTTTTGTTCGTCCTCTGTGAAATACTACTTTATAAAAATAATAATTAATTCACAGTTAACCTTTCCAATATGTATAAAACGTTTGAGCACTCAACACCATAAGCAATATTATTGCTCAAAATGTATACGTATATGCAATACAATTTATTGTGTATGGATCATAATAAATTTAATTTTAATTGATTTGTATATTAAAATGTATAAAATTCAGTCCAACAAATTTACGATTCAGAAAACTTCCATCACAAATCAGACAGGAAAAAAGGGATTCTGCGCCAAATGTGGTAACCCAAAACAAGACATCGGCGGAATGGCTCCCACTCGGGGGTTCATCATCTAAGGAGATAAAGGAGAGGAAAAAGGGGGCATTAAAATTCTACGAAGGAGCTGAATCAGCCAACCCTCTCTCCATCCCAACTTCCTTATTTTGGGCTGGTAATGAATCAGTATCGCCTGCCGAATTGATTCTGGAAATGGCAACACCTCCCCAAACTACCCTCTAAATCGTTCCAACAAGGAGTTCACTTCCCCATGCTACAATGTTGGAAAAATGGTAAACCTGTTACTACAAGAAAAGGGGGGGGGGAGGTCTTTTACCCATTGAGTTGTGTGAAAAGTTACGCAAATGTTAATAAGGAAATTTGGACAAATTGGAGAGTAGGATCATATCGAATTGAAGTGAAGTGCGAACTCAAGTGGTCTCTTTTCCCCTAGTCTTGAATGACTTTTGCAAGAGCGATAAGAGTGTATGAAAAGGTTAAATTGTAACGAAAGAGATATGTCAATGCATTAATTAGAGAAGAAATTCGTTATGTTGTTTGAAAGTCTCATTCGGAGACGCGAAATTATGTAACAGAGGGAATTAAAATTAGTATGTAAAAGGGGTAAATAAGCACACATTCCATGCATTCTTTTTATAGCTTTTCAAGAATTTGACCAAAAATAAAGAGTTGTATAAACACAATTAGTTTCATATTGTGTAAAGTGTACGACGTTACAAAATGAAAGAACACACAGATTTGTTGCTTATTAGATTTAAAACACGTCTATGGGTTTAGCAGAATTGTTCTTAATCCTGTCGCTCGAGTTTCACAACAATATCAATAATCAATTTACTGTATGTGTTTATGACAGCGTTTCTCAAACTGAGGGGTGCGCCTCTTTAGGGGGAGTAATAACTCTAAGAGGGGGGGGCGAAACATATTAAAAAATCGAAAAAAAAAGATTTTAAAAAAATTATTGATTTACTGAAAGTAAACAAAATACATTCTGACATAATAAAAAAATAAAGTGAACATTTACACTGATAATAATACACTTATAAATGTATCAGTGCTGCGCAATGTATTTTATTACAAGCTTTTATTTAACTTACAATGTATGTGTGTATGTACGTACTTTGTTCGGGTGGAATCTTGCAACTCAATTTTGAAGCTGATATCTTTAACCCATTGAGCTGAAATTTTGTATACACATTTAGTTTGGATAACAATGCATGTTTTGACCAATTATATCCAGATATTGCAATCAATTTAAAATATATTAATTAAAAACGTTAAAAAACTAGTTTTGGGCGCCAACTTTGATATGTCTGCATTGTTGTAATAATGTATTGTTACAACAATGACAAAAGTTGGCATCGAAAATCGATTTTCAACCAAACTGGAATTTCATAACGTTGCGCTATGACTGTATTAATTTTTGTCCAAAAAATAATTACATTTCTACAACGTATGCAATTTTTTTGCATACGTTTTTTTACAAATTTCTTTTTATTTTCTTGGATTTAAATTCAAAACAAAGAAAATAGAGGTATTTTTCAGGTAGATTGGTACATTGTATATATACCCATCTCAACGCTGCCAAGTTAAACTGAGATGGAGTATTGTAGAAATTCTTTAAAAAATTTATCTAACTTTAATCTATGAAACTCAAACAAAAAATAATTACAGAATTGGAAAGATCACTTATTTCGTCCGATACGTATAATGTTCTTTACAAAATAATAATATTTGTATTTCTTACGATTTTTTTTAAATGAGACAAAATCGATGCGTTTTTATGAAAATAATGTCTAAAATTGTTGTGCATGAATTTGTTTGTTTAAATGAATCGACATTCCGTACTAAAACAGCTCATGCTTTGCTCTTTTAGAATCAGTCATTCAAAAAATAAAATGCCCAAAACTTTTTTTCCCCATGATTTTTTCAAAAAATACTCAAAATTTTAATTAAACATTTAATAACTTCGTCATTTATCAAAATAATCTCATAAACTTTTTTTCGTGTGTAGAACAATATTACCCAAGAAGATTTAAAAAATTGCTTAAAAACTATGGATTTAAGAAAAAATGTGTTTTTCGTCTAGTACCCTTTTTACGAGAATTCATTTAGCTAGACTGTTCGAAAATAACCGGCAAACACCTAGCAACAATGATGCGTTGAATGAGATGAACAGACTGAGAAACCTGTCCAATGATAATGAAAAGTAAAAAATAAATTAAAAGCAAAAAAAAAACCTTTTTAAAAACAAGCTTTTATTTAATGCGCTAAAAGAATAAAATGAACTTTTTCTTTAAAACTTTTTTTACTATCAACTATTAACGTCATTGCACAATGTATATGATATAAAAGCGTCTCGAGATTTACTTCTGTAGATAAACAAGTAAATTAAATAACTTGATCAGATTGATTTTAATTTTTAAAAATTTCAAACTAAGTAAATAAGAGTATTTAATAATAATAATTTAGTAATAATAATTTTTTTCTCTTCTTAATTTTAGCATATTTTTCTTAAAATGTACTAAACAAATCTAAAAATAACAAAAAAATCTTCATATCTCTATTTTTTTTTAAAAAAAAAAGTTGTCGCGACCAGTCGGATACCTTAAGTTGATTTTCCGAATTCGTATTGATCGGACTTAATGATTTTAAATGCTATAATCAGCATAAAAAACCGAAAAAA